>BMAW01011328.1:235787-304365 GCA_019974015.1 Nephila pilipes
TTTTTTTCTTTTAGTCAAACAAATTTTCTATTGATACTGATTTTAAAAAAAAATAGCTTGATGTCTTCGAATAAACCTGTTCAATGATTTCATAATTCCTCCATCGTAAATTTCTTTTCCCTGAGCGAGATGTCTTGGTGCTCTTCGGCATGATCACATCAGTCGGTAGAAGGCGAAACTACCTAGTTACAAAGGCTTGTTACAGAACATTATACTGGTATCATTTCTGCTTTTGTTTCTCTAGATTCAGGCTTTAATTTGGAAACAAAAGACCCGGTGTTATCCGTTGCATCTCCGCACGCTCCACGATAACGAGGTTGAAGAAGTCATTAAAATACGTCTTGAATTATACTTTTGTGATGCCGGCTCGTCGTGAGAAAGATTGTGGATGTTTAATCCGTGCGTTGGGTTGGTTTTGATACTGTGATTATTGATGCGAAAAAGAAAGACAGATGGAGTTTTTATTTAGTTTGAGAGTATTTTTCTCTTCTTTTACTTAGTGCTTGCTGTATAAAAATGACTTTTAAAGATATGTTTAAAGCTAAGATTAGATATGTTTAAAATTGAGGTAATTTAAAATTTAATGTGATGAAAAAAAGTTACATTAATGCTACAAATATGCGCGCTGTAACGTTATTTTTATCTGTTTAAAAAATTTTTCAATTTAATAAGTATGGCAACATAAAAAGTAGTATAAAGATTCAATTGTATGTTACTCTATAAAAAGAGAGTTATGTTAAAATATCATCTATTATCAACCAATTATTTCAGCTAAATTTTAAAAATGAAATCTTCTATGAAGACAGTTCGGGTTTAATGCGTAAAAATTTAACGTATTGTCTTGAAATATATATTTTTTGGAAAAACCAAGAATCCAGAAATTTTTCAAGCTATGAGGAAAAAAATCGTCGTCATAACTTGACGATGCCATTGAGATTGACGGCAACTCGTCGCTACAACTATAAAATTTTGATTTTGCAGGCAGCAAACTATTGCCTGCAATATATATATATACGCACGTGCGCATACACACTCACATAATATATACTGTTTATTTTTAAAACTCGAAAAAATCATGAACTCTACAGGAAATCCTTCATTTTGCACTGTAAGACTCAAAACAGTTTTGGCTCTTTCTTTCGGATTACTCAAGAGAGTTGCATAGTGAACAGAATTTTTCTTTAGTAGATATCTAGAATTTTACTCGCTGAATCCCAGGGAAAACAGAATTTTTATGAAAGATTTTAATGCCATTAGGAGATGCCTCTGAATTTGAGGGAACACGTGATCCTTATAGGCATTTACCTCAAATAAGTACTGATTTTAGATGAATAATTTCAATTCTACAATGTCCAGTAGAGAATTTGAAATTGGTTATTAAGAATTAAATATGAAAGTGAGAATCGATGGTGAGAATTAGACGCCAAATAATGACAACAACTCGTCGTGGTACATATCTGATTTTGATTTGGTATCAAATGCCAGCTGACAGTTTAAAATTTCTGAATTTTGATGAGCAGGGTATTTAAAAAAATATTGCAACTCTAAAAAGCTGCTGTTACAAAACTAAAGAAATCACAACCTTTTTTAGACAAGTTAAATATAAAACAATACCTTAAAGTTTATAAAGTTATGGATGTTCTATGTGACCATCATCATAAACACGAACGGTCGATAATAGAACTCATCTTGCATTTCTTGCATTTCATCGATGTTCTCCAATAGTGGCAGGAAAAGCACTTTATTTTTTAAAGAGCCCCAAAGAAAAAAAATTCGCTTGGAGTTAAATCAGGTCAACATAAAAGCCATTGATTAAGAGCAAGGTCATTATTTTCTGTTCTACCAATACACCATGACCGCAGTTTATCATTTAAGTATCTACAAATAGATGCGACAGCATGAAAAATGTTGAGAAAACGCAATTGATTTCAAAACTTACAAATTACAGCCGGTACACGTTTTACCCAAAATATGAGCAAGTAATTGATTCAACGAATTGATTACAATTATTTATTGGTTAAAATTAATGTGACGATTATTACCTTTGACGACTGCAAAGCACTAGGCTATGCGCCTCGTTTGGACTCACCAGCATCTCCGTTGGACCTTTGATGCCGGAAACACGTTATCTGCTCTGACGAATAGCATTTCCAGTAGTACTGGGGGTGATAGACGTGAATCGGCATTGAAAAAGCCCCATATAGTAATGAACCCATTTGTGAATAGGGAACTGTAACAACTACTAGAGTCTCTGCTATGATAACCCGTTCATTACCAGCGTATCACATTTGATACGCTCACGGTGGCACTCTTGTGCCCAGCGTATCACAATAGATACGCTCCGGAATGCGTTCTGTAGACCAGCGTTTCAATAGTGATACGCTTAAAGAGAATGTTTTATTTGATTTTTTTAATATTACTAGATGATGTTACATAGGCGCGAAATCTATATAGATAGTTTATTTGGAATGTTGACCTTGGTTATATGGGCTTGGATTTCACTTTTGGGTATCAGGAGGAGGGGGGGTATTGTTAAAAGCACGTATTGCGGCGCGGTTCTTTAAATGTAATGTCTTGATATAAAGCGTGTACTTGCTTTTAGTTTACTTTTATCTTTCTTCTTGCTTCTTAGAAGTTCGAAGGATAATTTATGGCCATTTATGGGGGTTAGGGCTTTAGGTAGCAGATGCTCTCAGCTGTTCATTTCATTCAGTTAGTTTTTATTTGTAGCGACAGTCATGACGAAAAGAAAGTATTTATCTGATACTGATATTTGCTAAATAATGAATGAATTTGAAGTAATGTTTACGAAAATAATCCAAATCTGTACATAGACATTAAAGTAAAAAAAAAGGGGGGGAAGGACTATGATGTGCCCTTTGCTCAAATTCTTGCGTGAAGGGTCAGAATTTGTGTGTAAGACATATGACGTTGGACTATGCATTGATTTTTTTTTTATAAATATACCATACAGCATAATAAGATTTATTTTTTATACCTATATATCCCATGTAATGGTACATCATTACACCATGAAATTTACGTAACATATGTAAATATATTTTGTATTTTCTTAAAGTATGATTTTTTATGTAATTTTATGCATAAAACATTCAATTTTTGATTAAATCCTTTTTTCTTTTGTATTTATTAAGTTTCATGCATTTTAAATAAGATATGTAAATACCAAAATATTTTAATGAATAGCTGATTTTAGAGGAATTTTTTTCATAAATTAGGCTTAGTATCTAAAATCGTCTGGGCACAGAGTGACACTCCGTGGTAAGAAGCCGCGGGCCCAGAGAAGCACTTCTTTTTTCTCCCTCCGGTAGCGAAAGGGTTAAGGGGGTGAGCAATTGCCACGATTTGGTACCATGATAAGTCTACAAATGATTCGGACAGGTTATGGAGGTAGTCTGTCATTATTCGACTGTTGTGCCATATCTCAATCTAATATATTAATCAAAAACTACCAAAATCGAATTGAGGACACACTAGACTAAAAGCGCTTCTTTAATTATTATCACTGCAGAATATCCAGGATCGCTATCTCTAGAACTTAAACCTAACTCACAGTCTTCACATATGATTTAAATAAGAAATATTTTTCTTACCAGTCCACTTATTATAGATTTCAAAACTTACTTCGATTGTAACCAAGTAGATTAATGCTATTAGATAAATTCACTGCAATCCAAAATCTAACAGAATAATTTCAATCTCACTCACTATTTTCTGACATCCAGTCCTTATCCTCTACCTCCTTTCATTTTCCACTAATTGTATATCATTAATGTGAATGTATTATATCTAAATATTTTCACTTTATTTTTATATTCATCTAATTTACTAAATCCCATTTCATTTTGGTTGCGAAGAAATTGTAATTTTGTGCAGTTCAACTCGATAAAAGTTCTGAAGTAATTAAAAGAAAATCGCGAATAGCCCTACGTCAAAAAGTGACTGGTACGTAAGCATTCTTTCCTATCACTTGTACTTATTCATAGCCTGTGTGAATTCAGATGGATAATTCTAACAGGATAATTCGACACTACATACGTTAAAAGTGGCTCCAAAAGCCCTCTTTTGATTATAGTGTCTTCCGTAAGATACCTAAATTTTCCGTGCATGTTGAGCAAATCTTGGATGTTAGGCAACATGCTTACAAAATTAAAATCTCCATCACTTCGCATTCTTACGGATAAACTGCCATGCAAGAATCTTAGTGTGAATTTGTAGGCTAGAGAGAAATAAATCAGAACTTGATTTTAAAAATTAAGATTTAAGCACAAAGCTTTCAGCGAGAATTTCTAATATTTTTTTTTTTTTTTATTTTTCGTTACCAAAACAGCTTTTACAAAATCATCAAAATACAGCAAACGATTTCTTCCAGCAAAAATTAATCAATAACAGTTAATGAAAATGAGAAATTAGTTTAACAAACGATATTTTGAATTAGCAATTGCAAGGTGATATTATGTCAGTTTCCGTGACAACTGGTTACAAATAAATATATGGAGCTTATATACATCATGCATAATACTGATTTAGTTTTGCAGTTGGTAGAATACAGATTTAGTTTTACAGTTAATCGAATACTGATTTAGTTTTACAGTTAATCGAATACTGATTTAGTTTTATAGTCAGTAGAACATGGATTTAGTTTTACAGTTAGTAGAATATAGATTTAGTTTTACAGTTAATAGAATACAGATTGAATTACATTATGTAGAAGATGCATGTAATGGCCCTATTTTATGCCCTACAAATTGCCTCCAGAATATCAATATATATTCGTGGAATGCATGTCACGTAATGTTGCTATAGTTCTGCTTTCGGGGGGAGGGACATGCATGATATTAGGTGGGTGTGCCATTTTTTCTAGCACCTCTGCGTATAATATTCATCAGTTAGTTGACTATGCTTCAAAATTATAGAGTCCTAGTTCTCGTGTGGTTTTAATGAGATATTAATTTACAATTAACTGATTTTTTTTCCACTGATTTTTCGACTACATTTTTAGGTTTTGAACACCGTATGCTACAGCAAAAACCCTAAATTGTTTTTTTTCAAAATACTTGACATGAAATAATTATGTGATTGAACAAAAAGAAATACACCAACTTTGTGAAGTTAGTTTTACTATATGTGATCGAAAACTTTTCTGCTGGAAAATATTTGTAGGAAATCTTACTTTTCTTATCACCAACGAAGTGACGGATTAAACGGTTATAAAACTGTTCAGGGTATCATAACCGTAATTGAAGAAATGTTGTATATTTAATAGGAATTAGTTCAAAAGGAAAAAGTGTTTTGTATAAAGAGGCATACAATAAAATTTTAACTGAACTTAAAGATATCTTAAGATAATATCTTGAATCCGTTTGAATAGTTTTTTAAACGGGAGAGAAGGTTCTACTTTATTACATTATTCTCTTGTATAATACCTAATTATGCTCTTACATTTAGAAATAGGGAAGAAGAATAATAATCTTCCTGTAAAGTGATCTGAAAGTAAAACAAAACTTGAGAATCTAGAATCTCTATTCTAAAGAATATTAAATTTTTAAATAGACTAGTATTTTGAAAAAAAAAATTAACACTTAGTAGAAAAAGTATCAGCCTATTTAAATAAAAATACATTGTTTTACAGGAAATAAAAATTAGACTAAAACAAACTGTTACAAAAATCAGCGAAAGTTTGAAAATAACATGTATATATACTTAGTTTTTGTCAAAGATCTATAAATCGAAAAATCATAGCAGAGCAAAGACATTTTTAATAATACTTTATTACGCAAAACATTCAACTTAAGCACATAATTTTAGTTTGAGGGGAAAAAATCCTTCTAATGAACTGTCATTTTTATGCAATCTTTTTTTAAGAAGCAACAACAGAGAGCGTCTTCAGCATTATTTTCTACCGAAGGAGACATGCAGTAAAAATATTCTCATCTTACAAAGTGTTGCCTTTTAACTTACTGGCTACGAGTATTTCGTCAAAAAAACATTCATTTGCATCATATTCCTTCGGAAAAAAAATAATAACAGCAGTAGTTCTTTATTTTTATTATTCGAGGACATTTGAGTTTGCATCAGTTATTTGTAAAAGAAAAAGCGAGTTATCTGTAAGTTTTAAAAAAGAATGTATGGATTTTTAAAAC
This sequence comes from Nephila pilipes, assembly GCA_019974015.1. Lineage (NCBI taxonomy): Eukaryota > Metazoa > Arthropoda > Arachnida > Araneae > Nephilidae > Nephila > Nephila pilipes. The sequence continues at coordinate 241,952 of BMAW01011328.1, forward strand.
CTTACTTCTGACATCACTATTGAAAATTTCTGATAGAAATAATTGTATAAAACTTTGTACTTGGAAGAATAAAGTCAACTTAGCGATTGTTCAAAGTGCATTTGGTTTTTTAATTTAAATTATCAATATTTCTGTAATTTGTTTGACAGTGAAAGAACTTATATACTTTATAGATTTATTTATTTATTACTCTTAATTGTAAATAAACTGAGGAATACTTTTTACATTTCGTTATAAATCTAACTATGACAATCGCCAATTTCTTAAGAATGTTTTATTATATGCATGCATGTATTCGATTCATATTTTTTTGTTTCTATATATGTATTTGTATGAGAAAATGCCTCCCCCTAAGAAAATAGGATTTTTTAAAGCTACATATTTCAGTTTTTTTTAAAGAAACTACTTTATCTTCTCAACTATGTCTAATACATCTGATCAATCGTAGTTCTCGTAGTTGGAAAAAATTTACATTCATTTGCAGGGATGACTGACATCTCCTCCCTCATTTTCCTTCTCTGCCACTTCTACGTAGTCAGATTAGGATCTTTTATGGTCTTCATGCGTGGAATCAAGAATAAGTCACCCAGAGCTAGGTCAGGCGAGTAAAGTGCGTAGGGCAAAGAAGTCTTACTATTTTTGGTCAAAAACTAGCACAATGACATAGATCCTTTTGCTGGTCATTCAGAATCGGAGGCACAAATTAAGCAGTGACATTTCTGTCTCCCAAATCTTGTGTTAAGAAATGTTCAATGTTTTGGGTTGTCGGTCTTCAGGCATAAGTTCTCATTTTCTTTTGATCAGGTAGTTGGCGGACGTCGAGAGAAAGGTTTGTCATGAATTGACATGTCTTCATTTTTGAAACAAGAAAACCACTCGTACACTTGAGCTTTTCCTAAAATATCACCTTTGTTAGCTGTTCTCAACACAATAGCTTTTGCAGCGTTTTATTCGGGCAAGAAGCAAAATTTCACAGCCGAACTTTATTCTCTTAAATCTTTAAACAACAAGAAGAGAACAAAGCAACAGTGGCGAAAAAATTCACTACTAGTAAAAATCTTCCCGGGGGACGCAGTTGGTTGTATTGAACTCCTAAAGAATTGCACAGCTCTGATCTAGCGGGAAAATTGCTTACTACACAATCTCCACCCATGGCAACATTGTTTCGAGAATTTTGTAGAATAATTATGTATTTACAATTTTGCATTATATCCCTCTTGTGGAATAATTATGTATTTGCGTATTTTAACTCAAAATTGTCAATCATCTCTATTTACATAAAACAATTACAAAATGAATGAAAAGATTTCTAGGTTTAAAATTTGTCTTATAAAAATTATTAATTGTGATTTTTGCAAGATTAAAACTGAAACTGAATTTTTCAAAAAAATTTATGTGAAAATCAAATTAAAGACCTAAATATGTATAAAAAAATAAGAAAACAATAAATTATATATTTTTTTTATTTAAAACGCGTTGCGCGCTAATTTAGATGCTTACTTTAAACTCAATTTATTTCACACACACAAACAACACACAAAAAATTGGTGAAGTCATCGCAACTGCATATAATTAATTCAATGTTCAACTTATATTTATTTTAAAAATGAGTACAATAAAAATGTTCGCTTTGTGATTCAATAATTAAGAATAATTTTTAATTAATGCCATTTTTTGTTTGAAGATTTAATTAAAAGGCCATCTAAAACTAAACTTTTTATTGATTGGAAATTGATTTTTTCCTATGCATTACGTTAAAAAAGGAGAAATTCAGCAATCAGAAAAGAACTTGTTCACTTTTTGAAAAAAAAAAGTATGTTAAAAATGAAATTCCTATAATTTTAACTTTTTTGTCATGAAATATTTACTTTTTTACATTTTTAACAATATCTTTATTGCGTGCATATGTGTTTCTAAACGAATAAAAAACATTATTTTGTATATTGCATTTCAAATACTGTTTTTCTTCTTCTGCACCTTGGAAAAAAATGTATTTTCATCTGTGATTCATATTTCTTCATCTTCGATACTGTTTTAATGTTTTCATTCTTTGATTTAAGAAAATAATGATTTTGTTTTATTTAAGGCGTTTTTACAACTTTTCTCCAAACAAATACTTGCAGTTCCATTTAAGTCACCCAATATATCATCATTTTAACATTTAAAATTAAACTTATATAGCATCCACTTTAAGAATCGGGGATATCCTGTTTCACAATTAAATTCCGGAACTCCGTTTATCTACTAAATTAGCCAAAATTGGAGAAAATTCCCTTTTCCTAGAGTATAAAAGCATTTGGCTCTATCTAATGACTTATTTTCTCTGATAATGTTTGCTACGTAAGCCACTCTAATCGGCGTGCTGCCTCGAAATGTCCTGGCCACGGAAGTCTAGTGGTCATGGTCACAAATTTGTAGCCAGTGTTTTTCCGATGTCACAGGTTCAAGTCTAGTAACACTATAGATTCGCCGTTTGTTGGAAATAATTTATATGGATACCGCCAGGAGGCGCCTTGTCTCGTCTAAGTGAGAGCGCTCGGATTCATAAGTAAATTTTCAGAGTACATTTAGTTCGTAAGATTGTTTTTCATTGTTTTGATGTAATTTGTATGACCGCTAAAGCGGGTTAAATAAAAATATGGGCAGTTTGGAAGCCTTTGTAAATCTTGTAAATTAATGTAAATATTTGTTTATGTATAATTGGTGCTTAGAAACTGCAAATAAATGTGGAAGAAAAGAAACGCTCTCCTTTTCTTTCTTGTTGGATTATTGTTTCATTACACCATGTTGCGAGCTGATACACGTTAAATCTGCGAGCCTCTAAGTGCTCCCGTTGACGTGTTGTGGAAGTTAGAAGGTGGAGGTGCGAACTCGTGTAGAGTCCTCGTCCCTTGATCGAGGTACAAATTTGCTAGCTTCGTCTCCAACAGCCTCAGTTTTCTTATTAGACGCGTAAATTAAAAAATAATCATTTTAAAATTAATTATGCTTAATTGGTTATGAAAAAAATAGGATAAAGTAAGTTAAAACTTAATACATTTAAAACTTTTTTTAAAAAAATCATTTAATGATTTTAGGATGATCAACATTAATAAGCATTAAATTAAAATAGTTTAAAAGCTTATTTGAAGCTATTTTAAATTAATTGTAAAACTTAAAACAACTCCAAAAAATGATTTTAAATTAAATTATAAATGCTTATTAATGTTGATCAATTTTAAATCAAATGGTTTCTGAGAATTTTCTATAACGTCATCAATGAATCAATGAATAAATCTACACATTAATGTTTATTATCATCATAACAAACCATTAACAATAAAATAACATTATTCAAATATTTTGAAGGGAGGTAATAAATATTTTTTCATACAAACAAAAATCTCATTAATATTATACATGTATTTAAGTTTGCGTATCCATTTTCCCACGAACTATTTCACATATTAAACCTTCTTTAATATTTATATGTACTAAATTTAAGTATTATTTGTACATAAATGTATTAAATAAAGAAGATGAACTTAATTTGATACTTAAAGTGGATATAATACTTTCGTATAGTCTTATAAATATGTCTTAACATTAGAAATAAAAAGCGCGTTGCAAGATATTGATTTATTCATAAAAATTGTGCAATAGGGAACTTAAATTTATTGTAACAATGAAATGTTTAACTTAATTTTATTATAAATCGTTACCTTTCAACTGCTCCCTTTATATATTGTTATACATATCAACTGAAATAGACGCGGTTCATTGTAAAAAAAAAAAAAGCTAAAACTTTAGTAAAACTAGTTTTAAGAGCTTCACAAAAATGAAAACTAATCACAGCTTTCTTGGATACTAAATGTTCACAACAATTCTGATAGATTGGAAAAATTTCGAAACTTCTTAAAGTTCTTGAACAGTAAAAATTCACATGACGGTTGAGGAATAAATTGGAATTTTCGTATTTACTCGTTTGCGAATGTGCCCTGGTAAATCGACAGTATAATTTCCTCAGAAAATGGAACTCTGAAAGGAAAGAAAAAGTAATTTAGACAACGTTAGCATTGATCGATGTTTGTTTTTGAGAAATGTGCTACCTTATCGATCTCTTGAGCAAAATTTCTCGGAAAGAATTTTTCTTGCTCCTGGTAAAGATATCTCACCTGTAACTTGTTATTATGGTACTTTAAATTTAGAAAAAAAATCTTGATAAATACTTCTTACAATCTTTATAATATCTTAAAATTGTACGTGATAATTTAATGTTTCTAATAAAATGTAAAATCTAGTTATTAATACACTTATTGTAAATAATTGTCTTATATAAGATTTTATTTAGAATTAAATATATTCGGTAGTAAAACTTATACTAAATTATTACAATTTCATTATGAATTATGAACAGTTATTCTTAAAATAAATTTAACCTAAAATTTAATTTATGGAGAAAATGAAATAGATATTACCTAATTTGACGAAAAGGCACAAGAAATATTCTCAACTCTTCCATATATTTGTTGTACAAAGATTTCGCATAAAATAGAAAGAATTATTAAAGAAATAGGGAAAATACAAATTAATGACACTTAACTGCCAGGTCAAAATCGTTTGGCCCTAGAAAGGAAACAAAATAATGAAGAAACAATTTGATGCGTCGGGAAAGGGGGAAGGGATCACCGCCTTAAAATTTTGCAATCGCGTTAAAGTTTTGAATAATTTAATATTTTTAATCCCTGATAAAATATAAATTAAGGTAATAGAGGATAGACAAAAGTTTTTAATTATTTATGTTAGTTGCTTCAATCATATTAGAATCTTAAATCAAAGTACTTAGGGTAGTCTTATTCCAGGGGTGGACAAATAGCCACTCACAGGCTCCAACGACCTTTCAAGAGATTTTTTATGGTCCTCTAAGACAGTCAGAAAGTTCTATGCAAAGTTTTGCAAAGTACAGATTTAGTCACCCGAGGTGCTCTTTTTTTTATATAAATATTATTAAAATACTCAATTAAATATAAGAATTAAAGCAAATGAGTAAATATCGAGAAATGGACAATAGTAAACTTTGCCGATATTAAAATCAAAAGAAACGATAAATTATTAAATTTATTACATTTAAGCTATGTGAAATTAAAATTGAAGCAAACAACAAAGAATTAAAAAGTGATCTGGTACGCCAAAACACTTCACTTCCAAACCAAAACAATGGCCCCCCCTTGGGTGGCTAAAATTTGTCTTAAACTGATATTTCCTTCCCGTGCGTAAAAGCATTCAAAGCAAAACTGGATTCATTTGTAAGGCAATTACTATAATTTCCCTCTTTATAAGGAAAATAGAAAGTGTTTCTGTTAAGAATGATCTGTCGAGTTTAGGGGATGAGGTCACCAGAAGATTTCAGGACTTTAATAAAATCTAATTTCATTTAAATTCTAAGATATCCCATTTTTGCTGATATTGACACAGCACTTGAGATGCTGTAGCTTGAACTTATAGATATGCAGTCAGATCACATTTTGAAAGAAATGTTTAATTCTGTGACAGTTGAATTTTACAAATATTTTTCTGTTGAAAAACATCCATGTATGAAGAAGATTGCTGGGAAAACATTCTCTATATTTGGGTTTACATATATTTGTGAATAAACTGAGATCTTAAAGATCAACAAGAGTAAATATAGCAATTCTTTGACAGACATTAACTTGCAGGCTGTGATAAGAATCTCAAAAAGGAATATTTCACTCCAGATTTCAAAAAAAAAATACAGAAAAGTGTGATAGGGTACATTTGTCTCCTTAAATTTATTCTAAAACTAAATGTGCTTGCAGCTGTAGATTATATAAAATTAGCACAAAAATGAATTTAAAAAATTGCCAGTATTTAATTTAATATGTATTTATTAATTTTTATGGTACAATTACTACTTTTTCTTAAATTCAAAGTTAACTAAGGATTGCAATAATTTTTTTTTAAAAAAAAAAGCGTCCAGCTGCTAGTCTCCACTTTTACAAAATGGCCCCTGAGCTAAAACACTTATCCACTCCTGTATTATTCAAACTGAAGTTCTCATGGCTGTACTGAACATGAAAAAATAAAAACATGTTGGTTTTACTTTTTAAAATTTAATAATTTATAAGACCCTTCTATTTGTGGTAATATTGTCGGTGAATGCAATAAAGCCACTTTTCTATTTTTGTCGATAAATCCATTTCTGCCAAATTTGACTTAAAGGCAATCTTTACCTTCGTGTTGCTTCTAAATACGAATTTAATAAAACAATCAATAAATACATCCTTCGTCTTTGCTTATTTTTCACATTCTTGCTGTATGACGTTTTTTAATGTCTCCTTTGAAGTAATTGCATACTACCCAACTTTGAGTTTCTCTAAAAGTGTTCTATGGTGTTGATATTTGCGAATAGTGGAGGCCAGTCTAGGAGTTTTACAACATTTTCGCTAAACCATTTCATAGATGTAGTAGATGTATTGCTATTGAAATTTAATCCCACCCTAGTTTGTGTCTCCAAATATCTGAGAAAATGTGACAGCAAGACCATTTCTAATACATTTATGTACCGATTATTTATTGTTCCTTCAAAGATGATCATCTCGCCCAAGTCATCGGCCGCCATGCATCCCTTGATCATAATACTGTTTATTCCATTCTTGACAGTAGGTGCTGTATATTCCTAAAGGTATTCTTCACTTACCTTTCGCCTCACACATGTCACACCAGGTATGCAAAACACCTAAAATATTAACAATACATTAATTAACCATGTAAAGATGTTTTCAAATATTTTAAAGCACATTGACGCCCCGACAGTCTGGTGCTCTTTTTTATTAATAATTATATGTTAATTAACACATATCTAAAATTTAGGTTCCTGAGACCACAATATACTGGATCAATCCTCTTTAACATAGTGGTCTTGTTTAAGAGCTCATGCAAATTGTATCTTTCTTCCTTCCTTTCTTTCTTTTTGAGAGCCGTGGTTACTTCCTGACTTTGCAATGAATGCGTCCAACTTTGGCAAGTCTTCATATAGTGGTTCTATGCATGACTTGATATTTTGTCATCAACTATATGCCGCCAGCCAACTGAGATGATGTTTATTTGTGATCCCTCGAAGCAGCCCGTGTCTGCAATTGGTCCTCTCTGAGTATGGGGATCGTTTTTCTTCTTATTGTTTTACGATTTAAACGTGAACAAGAATTTTCAAGACGTTTTGTAATATATTAAACTGCTCGTCTTAAACATTTAACAAGCCTCAGTTTGGCTTTTGTTGTTGAATACTTAAAACGCCAGGATTCAATAATTACGTCGTTATGCCGAAAACTATACAAATTTTATTTACAGACACTCGTTAACTACAAGAAATGGAAAACAAGGAAAAACATGGCGTCTCTCGCTCGAGAGTATCAGTTGCTTAATGATCTTTTTCACAATATACTTCGCGCGCTACTACTGCAGCGCCACATTGTTGCCACTAAATAGAATACGAATCTCTTACACTAATAATTTTGAGAGGCTTACACAGTGGATTCACAACACTTGTCCTCTTCAACTAAACACTATATTTTCAAACGTCATTCTTGATTGAGTTTACTACTTTTCGGCATTTCCGGAAGTAAAAACGGCACACTTTACGATTTCAGTCAAATGGACAGAACTTGAAGTTGTTCGTTCGTTTCTAATACCATTATATAAAAACTAAAATTAACAAGCGTAAAGGAATGTACATTCCAAGAAAAGGCGAAATTCTCATTAACTTTGTAACACTTGTAATATTTTATTGGCTACTGAATGCAGTGATGTTTGCTTATGTTATTTAAACTTGACATAATGTTGCAATAAACATATTAAGAAATTACGGTTAACACTTTCACAGATAACATAAAAAGATAAGACGTCCTAAAACTTCTGTACGTGGTTTTATTTCGGTCAATATTGTTTTTGGTAGTTGCATAGAAGAAGGATAAATCAAACACTGTCAAAAAAAGAAAAGAAAATTACACTTCGTAATTGTTTTAGCATAGAAAAGTTTCAATAAATCAAATTGATTCACAAATTTTTCTCCATTAACTTCTTAGTATAAAAAAGAAATCAACCTCGCTTAATTATAACTGCATCAAATCGACATCTTAACGGATTTAATGAATAAAATCAAAGCTTTAAATAAATATAAATAAGTCATTCTTTCAATTAAGCATAATAACATCAAATCATATCTTAAATGGGATTCAATCAATTAAAAAATTAAAAAATATATAAGTCGGATTATAGGATTATTCATTTTAAAAAGTGCTTATTATTTTATTACGTAAGAATCACTAACTTTTTAAAGATGATTAAAGCAAAATGTAAGTGTATTCAGTAAAGACAAAGAAAACAAGAATTTTTCTTTTATGTTTCATAATACTTATGCAAAAATATTGATTAAAACTAAACATAGTCGTTCATTGAAAAATATAAGTGCTTTATATGTTTAAGGTAAAATACTTCGTTTTCGTTAATAATCAGACTAAGAAAAAAATAAATTTTTAATAAAAATGATATAATCGATTATTATTCCTATAAAAACAAAAGTTTAAACAGAACTGTCGGAATTTGAATTCCATTCCTTTTTTCTTCTTTGTAATAGAATAGCAATAAAATAGACAAAACATGACATTTTAAAGACTTTAAAAATGTTATATTCATCAGGTACATGTTTATTATACCACATAATTTCAGAACAGGGTAATTTTTTTTTAAACTCTTGAAATGTTAAATTCATATTTGTATTAAAAGGAAGATTAATATTGTTTGCGTTGTATATTTTATCTAATTTACATTATTAAATAATTATACTTATAACATGAATTGATTATTTATTCCAAACACTTAATTTTTTTTCATAATTAGATTTTTTGTGAGCCATATAATTTGTTTTTCTTTCAAAACATAATAATAAGAGATAAAAATCAGAACAACTATTATAAGAAGCTCCTTTTAAAACTGATTAATTATTTATTAAAGTTGCATTAGAAACAATATAAGGGCTATTGCCGACGGACCTCATAATTTGGATGAAGAGCCGAAGATGACGGTGGTACCTCCTTTTCCAAACATTCACATTACGCCATCGGGAGGACTAGGAGTCTCTACAGTTTTAACGTGAATCAGCCTGCTACACAGCGGTTCTTTAGTGGCGACGGGACTTGAACCCACGATTCGATGAAAACAACACCGAATGGGAGCTTGCTATTATAACCACTAGATTATAGAAGCCGCAACCACTTTTAAATATTAGATACTATATGTTATTTTTCTCTATATACGCTGCTTCTTGAACACGGATAAAAGTTATAATGAAAATCAAATCTTTGAGCTTTTTGGGAGTGAGGGGTTGAGGTATGGGAGGGTATTGTAAAGTTTGAATTATTAATAAGAAATAACAGAGAAATTTGTATAAAAGTTATTCTCTATAATAATTGATCCTCATGTTCATAATATTGTTGTACACAGCTATTCATGTTCATTTATTTGGCTTCGGGAAGTAGTAGATTCAACTAACGCGCAATGTGGAGAAGATTGAGTTCATCTTGTTGAGTTTCTGCAATGACTGCTTTCGAAAGGTCAACAAACTCTGGGAGAAATGTATAACTCTGGATGGTGACTACGAAGAATAATAAATTAAAAAATGCTATATAAAGTAATAATTAAGAATAATCAATTTAAATTAAGTTTTTAATTCGATTATTTAGTAATAATAAAAAAAAATTGTGATACTCTAGGATAATAATTAAAACTTCACGGTAATGTGGATTACTTCAATCTTCGGCTTCCTAAAGTCAAACTAATCACCATTAATTGCAGCAATTTGCAGCATTCTGTACATAAAGATGTATTATTATGGAAAATAAATTTTATCCCATTATCTCGGGTTTTTCTTCGTAATAATTTAAACTTTTCGAACCTCTTCTTATTTAAGGTATTAGTTACTTTTCAATAGATGAAATAAAATAGTAAGAAAGAATAAGATTTTTCAATAATTTTCGAGGAAAAAAGTGGATGAATAGAGAAGTTTCATTATGTATTTCATGTTCAAAAATCGGTCTTGTAATAATTAAGCTAAATATGGTTTAAATAACAAAAACTTGATTAATTTTGTATAAATTCTTTCAATTTAATTATTTTTAAAAGCATTGGTAATTAGAATTGAAAGAAAAAAATTACATCTCTAGCAAATATTTTTATTACTTTCTAAATAACTACCAGATATTTTTAATAAAAAAGCCTTATCTACTTTTCTTTACTATTGGAACACTTACCCTAATTAAAAAAAAATGCTTCAGCAAAATTTTCATTAAAATAGAAGTTTTTTGAATGATCAACATTTATCCAAATGGAGAGTGTTTACTTCAGCAAAGAAATTGCTCTGCATTTTAAATAATGAGAAATGCTTCAAAAAATAAAATAAAGCAAATGTTTTAGAAATATAATGTCAGAGATCCTCAAAAAAACTTTTTCTTATACTTTGAACTCTGATATATCCAGTATTAGTTAGTTGTCTTTATATCTTTCGTCAGATTATTAACAAAATAAAAATTCTCTCTTCTGATTATATTAAAAAATATTTTAATATTTTCTGCTGAGAATGAATGGGAACATAATTAATTGCAAGGAATCTGTCTCGAAACAATCAATAAAATCAAAATTTAAGAAACATATTTAAACATAATCAATTCCAATTTTTATTTTCAACATATTTTTCAAATAAGTAGAATATATTTTATTTATTGAATGCAGTGCATCTGGATTGAAACTATCATCAAAAAATCAAAATTTAATAAACATTTTAGGTGTACAAGTCAATAAAAAAATTTTGAAATGTTTCTAGCATATTATCGCATGAACTGGTTCTTATCCAATTCGTCAAATACTATGAATCTGGTTCGAAACAATCTACAAAGTTAGAATTTACTAAGAGCACGTTACAAATAGCAAGCAGATAGAATTTTTTCTATACACTTCTAACACATTTCGAAATGAATTGGTTCTTAAATCATCGATTGTAATGGAAACAGTTTCGAAAATATCAGCAAATTAAAATTTATTGTTAAGGTATGTGCCTACCCAAAAATCACCGTTTTCGTGAACGTTTTCGAAGGTTTCTTTAATACGTTTTATTAAAGCCGACATATTTACGATTTCAAAAATGATTTGCATTTGTTTCTAGGGTAGTTAGTTAAAGCGTTAATGTAAGTATATGAATTTTAAGAAACATTAAAATCTTTATTTGCATTTTCTGGAAACTTACGATTTTAATTATTTTTTTTATTGCGAAAGATCTCATTTCTTAAAAAGTATTTTATATATTCATATGAAATTTTACTACAATGTTCCGTGTATCTCTAGGTATATTGTGAACTTCAAACATAGCTTTTAAGTATATAACTAGTTATTTTGGAGCTATTTTTATAAAATAAGTGATATATAATATTTATTTTTTTTGTAAAATCATATTGTGTTTATAACTATTGATATAACTCAGTAAGTTTAAGAGATAATTGCAATTTTTGCTTCACAACACAAATATATGTATATTAAATATATTGCTGAAACAAAAAATGAAATAAATTATTATTTAGAATTTGTAAAATGAACTTTAACGTAAATGTCAATTTTTACTAAATTTTAAACAAAAATTGGCCAAAATTTGAAAAATAAAAAAAGTCAATTACTATGACTTTTGAATTTGCAATTTTATAGACCATTGTAACTAAAAACATAAGTATTTCAGAATTTTTTTTTTTGTAAAAAAGGGCCCTTAAGGGCCCTATCTTAATTATTTTTCTACACATTTTTAAAACATTTCTGAATAAATTGGAACATATTAAATGCTATGAATCTGATATCAACAAAAAATTCTTCTTCGCATATTTTTTAAAAAAAAAATTTTTTTTTGAAGGACACATGAACTGGTACATGCTTAGTTCACTGGATGCAAGAATTTGACCTTTGAAGCAGTATTTTGAATAAATGCTTTCATTATATTCTACCACAAGATCTGACAAATGTCAATTTTTTTAAAAAAAAATGCTTTCAGTGAACGAATTTAAGATTGAACCATTAACGAGTTCCCATGAAGCATTCTTCATAGACAGAAATATTCCTTACTGAAAGGGTTAGGATCAGATAGGACTATTCGAAAGCAGCACGCGAACGTCGTAACTTCTTTTTAATTAGGAATATCCTGTTTGTGACAGGCTCAATAGCAATTTGAGAAGGAACATCGCTGTTAAATGACTAGGACCCGTAAAACGTCATGATCAAATTCACCATGTTCGTAATAAGACCAGTTCAAAGAATTCCCTGCTGGAGTTGTTGACGGTTTCCTTTCTTGGTAGACACGTAACAAAATGAGAAATAAACAACAGCAAAAAATGAATATGACAGGAATAAAAGCTTCTCTACCCCCTCTAGAAGATGAAGAAATAAAAAATAATAAAATAAAAAAAATGTTATAAATAACAAAGATCTCGTTCTAGGAAAAAAGAAAATAAAAGTGATGATAAAAGCTCATTCAAAGATTAGAAAACTGAAACAAAGATCAGAACTACACAACATCATCATCCAGAGATTATAAAAAAAAGAAATAAAGGAAAGGAAAAAAAGGGAGAGGGGGGAAGATCAGAAGAAATCAAAGAAAGTAAGGAGACTGCAAAAACTAAGAGAATAAAAAATAAAGGAGAAAATATTGGAGATGTTTCTACTGAACATCAAAGACCTATGTTTGATTGTTGTAGGAAGTATCATGAGAATATACAGAATTCATTGATATACGTTTGGGGAAAAGAAAAATAATAAATTTGTCAATGGTATCGGTCATCTTCTACAACCTTCACAGTCCAGATTCTTAGAAATTAGATCTACTGAGATATTTTATTCCGTAATTTGATATTATTTGGATATAAATAATGTCTAAACTTTACAATTCAGAGAAATGTATTAATGAAGAGCACAAAATATTTATATGCTAAGAAAATGTTTATATTAAAAAGATCGTAACTTTTTCATTTTCCCATAAATAAAAGATACTTTGTTTTAATAAATTTTTGATTGGACTTCATTATAATTTGATTTATATACATTATATAGTGTTATGTATACTTGTATCAGCAGATTCATGTTTTAATAGATACTTTTAAATCACGTGACAATCTGAAAGGAATTTTTTATCCCGATGTATAAAATAAGATAAAACATTTAATTATTTACAAATGTCTTAAAAGTAAAACTGTTATGTACTAAATTTTTCTTTCTTTTTAAATTACATTTTTTGCTTACTTGTAATATTTTTGAGTGCAACATTCCAAAATTTCTTACAAACATTTCGAATGTTAAAAAAATGCATATCAATAAAAAATGAAATTCACAATCAATATCACAAAATATTAAAAAAAAAATAATGATTTTGTATCATCAATAAATTCTTATTTCAAAAAGGCAATTTTCTCCCCAATGTATACTTTTATATAACTCATTAATACGATTAAGATTTTCTTAGATGTTAGTTTAGAGAGGCAACTTATAAACCGAAGGCTCTCTCTCCAAATTTTGTCACGCGGATATTTTAAAGTTCGTTTCGCAGAATAATGAAGACTCGCTTATTTCGCAGTAACGGTTCAGCTCATGGAATAATGAAGGCTACTTTGTTCGTTTTATTATATTATTATGTTCTTTTATTTTATTTGATTCATTTGATAAGATTCCAAATTTTAACAGCGTTTCTAATTTTTCTAGGAAGTCTATGTTCATTTTTCATAATTGATTATTAAAATATGCGAATAAATAAAGTGAATCGAGCTTTTAAATTTAATTTGCAGTAGAAAACAGGAGAAATTAATTTCATGTCTTTCTAAAAGAAAAACAAATACCACCCTCGCCAATTCTAATATATATATATATATATATATATATATATATATATATATACTGCAAATTAAGTTTAAAAGCTCAATTTACTTTATTTATATATGTAGACAGTGGGGTGATGCAGATTATTCATCCCGAATCTACGATGGTTTGCTCTTACACATAGGGCTGGTTGTCTAGGGGGTTAATTCCGGATTCCATGTGTTGTTGAAGGAAAAGGCTCGCAGTAGCTTTACTTGTTTATTAGGAGAGATGATGAAGAGTGAAAAGTATTTACACTATGATATATATACAGGTAGTAAACAGTTCTTTCGAGACGGATAGATGGCAATCTAATTAATCTTATCCCATATCGGCGCTGGGCTCTGGAACGCGCTCGGGCGTTTGAAGTTTACTTCCGACGTGGGTAGTGCGATGGAGAAGAGAAGCGGAAAAGTGGGGGAAAGAGAGCGAAAACGAAGTATCGCTCAGTTTTTGTTCTGGAATAGGTGGTGCTGCATGAGCTTATCACATAACTCTGATTCGTGGTGCCATCAATCGAGTATCGGAGGAACTGGATTTACAGTAAATTGGAAAAATAAAATTAATTGATTAATAATTAGCTGGAGCTACAGATATATATATATAAATATAATAATTAGCTATATATATACACACACATATATATATATAAGGTATTTTAGAAAGTTCTGTCTGTTCAAGAAGAGAAAAAAAATAATACATTTTTCATACATTTAACAATATTTATCGTACAATTTATTTTCCTTCGTTACTTATGAACTCTTGCCAGCTTCTTGGTAATTTGTAAATACCAATTTTGAAAAATGCCTGGTCTTTCGAGGCGAAAAACTCAAGCAGTGATAGTTTGATGTATGCTTCAATTTTGAGTTTTTTCCCCTTTCAAAAACTTTTTGCAGGGAGATATACAAGTGATAATTTAAGGGTGCAAGATCTGAGGAATATGGTGGTTGCGGCGACAAAAATTCCTAACCTTGCTCTGTGGTTTTTTGACGAATCGCCAAAGCAGCATGAGGTTTGGCATTATCATGATGCAATATATTATGCTTCATATTGATTCTCTTTTCTTCCAGTGCTTTGTTTAAATCATCCATTTGCTGACAATATCTCACCGAATTGAGCTTTTTGTTATGTTTCAAAAGCTCGGAATGTATTGGTTTTTGGACGTCCCACCAGAAGCGAAGGGGAAGAGAAGCGGAAAAAGAGAGGGCGAAAACAAAGTGTCACTCAGTTTTGTTCTGGGATAGGTGGCGCTGCTTGAGCTTATCACATGACTCTGATTCGTGGTGACATCTATTGAGTATCGGAGGAACTGGTTTTACAGTAGATTTAAAAAATAAAAATGAATTGTTTAATAATTAGATGGAAAAATCCTACATATATATATATATATATATATATATATATATATATAGTCAATACGTGACGTTGCGAGTTAAAATGTAAATATATTTGAATGTTAGTCTAAATTCCTTTTTCTCGGATTTTAAAAGAAAATATATTTCTATATAAAAGAGGTTTTTTTTTTTTTTTTTTTTTAAAATTTTATTTTAATAGTAATTTTTTAACTTTTTCTGTTATAATGGAACTTTTCATATATTACTTAAGTTGTAAATTTAACATTGTTGAGACGAGGTATTGTTGAATGGTCAGATATAACTTGATTTGTTAGTAATTTATGTCTTTTGTTAGTTGAAATGGTGAATATTTGCTGTATAACAGATTTTTAAATGAATTAAATTATAATAAATATTTTATTTAGGTACTATTCTTTTAATGTGTTAATTTGTATTGTAATGCCTTGTAAGTGGATTGTGTAGTCTTATTCTATTAAATTATGGTTTTTAATAATTTTTATGAGAAAACTCAGTAGGATGATTTAGCTCCATAATACATGTGTACCTACGCATTTTTATCCAAAGTCAGAAACAACACTTTAAATTACTTTATTTCCTTTTTTGACTTTTTGTCTTTATAAATATGCTTTTCTCTTTATTTTTATTTTTTATTTCTTTTTGTCTTCATTTTCTTGATTTCTGCTTTATATATTTAAGTAATATTTTTCTACTAATGTATAAAACGGATATTTTTTAATTTAGTATTTTAATATGATATTTTAATTTTACGCAAACTTATTATTGCTACAGTTTGGTAATTTCTCAATAGCTTATATACATGATTATTATGTACTACTTTTTAACATTAATATTTGTACGCTTTGTAGTAGAAGGTATATTTATTCCTTTTATACAATTACATATATATTTATCAATATGATAATAAATGTGCTATAAAATTTAAAAATTCTGTAACTCCATTTTTCATTATATTAAGATGAAAAATTAGTTTTCTAGGGTCAAATTGATTTCAATCTATTTCTACTTTCAACTCTTTCTTTCTCGTGTTGTCCATGCAGTATTCTGGCTTCTAATAAAAATCTGTGTTTGTTTCTCCATTATGTATTGTTTTTCTTTTCTCTGTTTGTTCATATCTCTTTTTATTTTATTTTATGGAGAAATCCAAATATTTTACCCTATAAAATAGTGAGCATATGTGACATATAAAAAAAGCTTATATATATATATATATATATATATATATGTGTGTGTGTGTGTGTTAAATCTTAATTAATTGAATAAAAAAGTAATTAGTTGATGTTTCTAATCCCAGCTCATGAATAGAATGAATTTAATTAATTACACTTATTAAGATAACAGCGTATTTTCATTAGTTTCTTTTAAAACTTCGTAATATAATCATAATAATAATGTTCTATATTAAAAATTAGAGAATAAATTCTGTAAGAAATATAATAAATTAAATAAATTATGAATCGTAAAACTATAAAATAAATGTCAGTTCTAAGCTTTTGAATGTGAATAAAGAATTATAGCTAGAGTATGTTTTATCTTTTTCACTAAACTCATTAATAAATCGCATATGTATATATATACATATGTGTAAGTGTGTTCTATTCTTAAATATTCATGTATAATTTTTTGTTTTTGCAGAAACTGTTCTCAGTAAGGAAAATATAACTATTGTAAGTATATAAGAACAAGTAAAATATTTCCTGCATATAAAAACTTTTATTGTTATTATACCATGTGTGGTGATTTTAGTTTTAAATGTTTTACATACAATATTTATTATGCGGTGATTTCTTGGCATGTAAAAATATTACTCACTATTTGCTTCCATTTCCAATTTTGAGATTGCTTTGCATGTTAAAAATTTATTTTTAAGTTATGAGAATATGATGTTATATTAAGTTATATATGGAAAAAAGAAAATATATATCAGTAATGTAAATTTAAAAACATACAGCAAAAATAACATTGTTTATGCAAATAAATGTTAATATTTTTACTAACATATTACGAATTTTAATATATATTTACAGCATACATTATTAACTGAGAAGTATAACTGTGATTATAATATAGAATTTGCACACGAACTGGCTTGAATAAGTAAAAATTCTGAGCATTTTAATAATTAATAAAGTTTAAAACTGTAATGTATTCTACCCCATTTTTATATTTTCTTCACATATTTTCAAGAAATAATGTCTTTAGTTTAAAAACAGCAGAGGAGGAAAATACATTTAAAAATCTATATATTTTAAAAGTAACACGGAAAAAGAGACGTTAACAAACGAGATGAAAATAGTCTTTTGTAATAGCTTGCTTTGAATTTGAAAAATGATTAAAGTTCGATAAATTAATATGTTTCATTTCTTAAAAAAAGCTGAAACTAACTTTGAAATTTGAGATGCATATAATTTATTTATGTATAAAAGTTAGCGACTGTTTATGAATAATCTAAATATACAAAAAAAAAACTAACTGTTTCATCTTTTCAGTGCAATTTTAATTCAAATACTTAATGCTAGAATTTTAAAATAAATGATACTGATATTAAAGTAATGATTTTTTTTAAAAAATAAAAATTTATTTTGTAAATGAATTCGGGTTCTATATCGAGACAATTTATAAACAAATTTGAGACTAATAATTCCAAAAGATTGACCCATTGTTGCATTCTTTTAATATTTTAATGTTACTTTAAATCAGATAAGTATGTATTGAGTGTATCTTAGTATTATAAATAATTTTTATTTCAATTCAGCTTATAATATGCAACTAAATCCAGAGTGTCGAATGAGGAATGAGCCGAAATTATATATCCTTCCTCCATGGGCAACGCAACGGCCGAACGCGTATACTAAATAACCAATATGTGCCAAGACCTCTGCTCGTAGTAGACAGTGTTACCAGACAAGCATCATTGAATCGAATTACATTCAATGTAATTCAACGACAGACGTGTCTGAGAGGAGAGAGCTGCGAAATTTGGTGTTGATTGTACATGACAATGGAAGAGCTACTCGAGTGCATTTTCTAACACATCATCGACTGCAGCGCCTCTGCTGGCTCGTGAACATGTCGGTTGGACCCTAGATGAATAAAAAAAACATTGCTTAGATGAGTCACGATTCCAGTTGGTAAGAACTGTTAATAGCGTGCGAGTGTGGCGCAAATTCCACGAGGCTACCCTCGTAGACCCAAGTATCAACAAGGTACCTTATAAGCTGGTGGTGACTCTAATAATAGTGTGAGCTGTTTTACTTGAAATGGACTGGGTGCTCTGGCTAAAGCGAGCCAATAATTGACTGAACATATCTATGTTCATCTATTTGGAGACTATTTGCAGCCATTCGTGAACTTCATGTACCCAGATAATTATGACATTTTCCAGAAAGACAATGCATTATGTTATCAGGCCAAAGTCGTTCGCGATTGATTTGGATTTGATAATTATTCTGGATAATTCCAGCGAATATGGTCACCTAGATTGCCAGATATGAATTCCACCGAATGTATGTGGGATATGATCCTAAGGTCGCTTCGAGCACAAATTCCTGCATTGACAACCTTTTCGCAATTGTGGATGGCTGCAGAGGCATCTTGGTTCATCTTAGGAGGTATTGTATTACTGCACATCACTTCATTATACGAAAAGCTTGGCACTTCAGTGTGCTAAAAGATCGTAGGAATCTTTTATTCAACTGATGACTTTCCTTCCCATTTTTCCGAAATATCAAGTATTATATTTCTCTTTTGAAGAAATAATCTCAATTATTTACATATACACAAATAATTTATTTGAACTTTCGTTTTTCATTTCAAATGTTTAATTAGCTACTTTATCAGTATTTACAAATAAAAAAAATGCATTCAAAAGTCTAGAATGATAGATTTTACTCGATTTTATAATAGAATGTTTCTTGAATAACTTTAATATAAATCTTTACAAAATTTTAAATGACAGGTTTGAATAGCTCACAGGATTTCAGAAAAGTGCTCGAACTTATTTTATGTATATATTTTTGAAATGGCCCTTATATTGTTGACCCAAAAAAAGTTTAGTTGACTAAAAAAAAAGGACTAAAAAAAAATCCTTCTTCATATAATTGACTAACATAAAGACTTAAAAAAAGTTAGTAAAAACACCGTACGGTTACAAAAAAACAACTGTTAAATTCTTATCAATCGATTTTTTGGATTAAATTTTTCATAATTTTTAAGATTTTCTAACGTATTAAAAATATAGTAAGTGAAAACAATTTTTACGTTTTTCTGAATTTCACTTGGTGTATGTGAGTGTGTGTGTGTGTCATCAAATTTTCGATCATCAATTTAACCAACTTCCCATCAAACTAGAGCTTCGAAATTTTGGGAATCGTTCGTACTCGCCTAACATTACAATATTTAGACGTTTGGGACAAGTTTTAACTCATATTTTTTTTAAATAAGGCAGTTTAGCCCAATCACTTGGCGCAATTTGAATAATTGCCAAACTTGGAAATTTTTTTTTTTTTTTTTGGCTGAATGTTAAGTCCGCTTCGCGGACCAATTTAGCAACATTTGGCAAAATACCGCCAAATAATTCCTGTCTCCAAGAGTGGTTTGACTAAACTGTATTCCAACCATTTAATTTACCGGATTAATTAATTTTAGTTAGTTTTAACGTTGTTATGTATTTCACTTGGTGTGTGTCTGTATGTATGTGTATCAGTGAGTCATCAAATTGTCTATTGTTAATTTGACCAACTTCCCATCAAGCTAGAGCTCTGAAATTTTGGGAACCGTTCTTATTTGTCTAACAATGCATTATTTAGATATTTGCGACCAGTTTTAACTAATATTTTCATAATTTTTTTAATAAACTTTGCCACCATATAAAAACGTTGGTTTTTATTTCGAATTATTAAGACATTATTTTATTGTTAATTTTGATTATGTATGTGTAACAAATACCTTTACAATACCATCATAGAGCTGCTTCAGTCAAAAAAGTTGGAAATATGTATTCTTTACCATTTCTAAAAAAAGTTATTTGCATATAGTTTGTTTTTAGGAAACTGTTCGAAAGTTGGATCTTCGATAAAAAAAAATAGGATTATTAAATAAAATCAAGTATGAAATTTATAAAGAATAAATGAATACATTATTCATACAAAGAACTGAATAGGAAGCATTTATTTGGAGAAAACATTGAAAAAGGAAACACGCCAGACATAAAACTCTTTTTTAAAACTTTTTTTTAATTAGATACGTTGTCCTGAATATATGAAATCTATTTCTTCAACAAAGGAGACAGAATTAAGTTTCAGTTTTAAATGACTGATCAGAATGTTGTTCAAAAACACAAAAACTACATCATTTCATTTAATTTCGTTGGATTAATTAAGCTTTGCAAGCATTACGCATTTCCATCGTTTTGGAAATAGAATAAAAACGAAATCACTGTCTTGATAACTTTATTTCTTTTTCCAAGACTTTGTACAAAACATACGAGAAAAGCAAAGCTTCCTTTAATACATCGATGTATAGATTTCTTTTCTTTCAGAATTACATATTTCGAAAGTATTAATCCTCTTTTCCCGATTTTTATCCTCCCAGGGAAGGGGGAAAAAAGTCTCTTGTTTCGATCGAGTCCAACTACAACGGAACAAAAATTGCTTCTTCAAAACCTAAGTGGGGAAAAACGTCAGCAATGGAACGTTGGATTCTTCCCAGTAGATATCTATAAAGTTCGATGGTCAATACAGTGGAAGCTTCCTGTAATAACCCCCCTCCCCCAATACCCCAAGAGGGTGGTTTCAAATAAAAAGATGGGTATATCGCAGACATGCTTGAAGTATTTTTTCATTATCCTGTCTTTGTGTTGAGACTTTTGGGATTCTTTTTCCCTGTTTCCCCCAAGACCCCGTAGGGAATAAGTGCGATGTATCGGACATTATTCCCCAACCCTCCGCCCGGATCTTATAGGCTCCACTCTCCTGAGAAAGTACTGAGATAATACGTATCCGTAAAAGATCACCACAAATTGCAAATGCTGCTGTTCGTGCTCACAACCCTAATATTGGACAATGAGCTGTTTTTATTAAAATGGACACTGCTGTGCCGGGTTCCAGGGGTCATTTCCGATTGAGAAAGTAGGGGGTTGGGCACATATTCAATGAAAGGAAGGAGAAGATTGACTAAAAGAATATAAATTGATATATGTCCTACCGTGTTAAGAAGCTCTCACTGGGACGTGGTTCCTTCATTATTTAATTCTATAGTCATCTACATTCTAATTAAATTGTCAATAAGTTCGATATTCCAATTGGAGATAGTAAAAAGACAGACAGAATACTTTATTAATTACCAAAGAATATATGTAAGGTAGCTAGTTCTCTCTCTCGAATCCTTCTTATTTCAGTCAATCTTGGTTAATATTCTAATAATAAAGTTTATCTTACAAAAACAGTCGTTCTCAATTAAGCACTTCTCTATTATAACAGATTCCAATCTTATTATTGTAACTAGGAGTCGCTTCAACCCAAACGATCAATTACGAAGATCCAATCTAATTTACAATTATTTATCAGTTTGTTATTATCCTTTATATCCCTTCTTTTTCAGTTCTATATTGCTTATATATCACTCACTACATCTAATTCAAATCACTACACCTCTTATCTTCATCTAATTTACCTAATCACGTTTCATTTGGGTTTAGAAGAATTTATCTTTTTGTGTAATTCGAACCACTAAAAGGTCTTCGAAGTTAATGAAAAGAAATTTGCGAATAACCCCACGTCATAAAATTAGAATCGGAATTAATGTCCTGAATGATAGTCGCAAACTGAATGAGCATGTTATTTCTAAAATGAGTTAGAATTGAATAATATTTTTTTTTACAGAAGCAGATCAATTACTTTAATAAAACCCGAAGAAAGATTAGACATAGATAAATACTGTATACATAATTTTTTAGCTCTTTGCGTTTGCTTAGAACAAGAGCCCCAAATTTTTTAGGTTAGTACCAAAGTGAAACATTTCTAGACTCGGCAAGCCCCGTAGGAAATTCAAAGATATTTACATAGCCAATTTTCATAAAGACAAAAAAAAAAAAAACACGTATTCAATATTTTCTTAAAATTTTTATTTAGAAGTGATATTTTTATGTAATGCACATACTGACACTTAACTAGATCTAAATAAAATATTTACATTTATTGATAAATCTATTATAGAACAAGTTTAATTTTTTTACTAATGTGGTGAACGTTATTTTTTCTCTTAGATAATATTTCATAGCACTAAAGTTTGAAATTAGTACTTCCTGTAGGTAAAGTTCCTCACAAATGGTCATATGTTAATAGTTACCTACATTTTATTGTAATTTGTTAATAGTTACAACGATTTTACATATGTCACTTTTGAAATGTCCTTTCACACTGATAAGCACACCCAAATACATATACGGGTGTTTCGAAACTCATGGGCAAAAATTTAAGGTTTGATTGAAAACATCTAAACAAGCAATTTTCATTTTACAATGCACAGGAGGAGAGTAAGGAAATAAGTATGAAACAAATATGTCACGAATCCACAGACTGAATTAAAAATATAAGGTTGGCCAGATTCGGTCTCCGCACTGCAGTATGCCCACCGCTGACTTAGAGTGCAAATACACTCTATAACAACAAAAACAACACATCAAGAAGGAGTTGTCCGAAATAGACAAAAATTGGCGGAAAGGAAAATTATGTACAGAATGGAAAACGATTAAAATTTCAGAAAAAATTTAATGATCTATTTCAGAGTTACATAGTTACAAAGTAACGTGCTCAATCAGATGTTGACCACCTCTATCTTGGATGCAAGCTGCCACACGACATGGCATAGAGTGATAAAGCTTCCTGAGTGTCTCCTGCGGTATTTTTTGCCAAATTTGCTCCATCGAACTAGATCATCAACTTTCCCTGGTAGATGCAGGCGCCTTTCCATCATAACTCAGACATGCCCCATTGGAGAGAGATGATACGACATTTTCAAACTCTGACAGTTGCTCATAATGAGCTCGAATCCTGAGGAGGTGAGACCATTTTGTCAGTCGTTGAAAGGTATCATAAATCGCAATGCAACAGAAAATTTGACCATCAAATTGAGAATCGCTTCTTATATACACCTGCTGAGATCGCGCAGTTACGATGCGCTGTAGCTCCCGTTATTCATTCATTGAACACCAAATTTTAATCATTTGCATGTTCGATCCAAATGTCTTTGCATACGAAATTTCATTACAATCGGGCAGCTCTTTCTTGGTGAGTCGGTTCCCGCCCCCCTTTGGGTTGGTTTTTGGTTTCGTTTCTTTTTTTTTTTTCTTTATTGAGTGTATTTTGTTCGATTTATTTGTAAATGAAAACATATATTCAATACATTGATATAGGATTATTGCTGCGGAAATGTGGAGAGTGGAGTCTGTCTCAGGTGTCGGTTTCGTCACCTGAGCATGGTTTGAAATTATGAGGTACATTGGCTATGCTGAGTTTAATCTTTGAGGGGAGAGTAGAAATAAACAAACAGAAAGCTCTTAACAAATATAATTTCTAGGGCTTTTACGATTTTAAAAGGTACAGAATGGTGTCATAAAATATTGATTTAATGAAGAACAGGAATTTATATATACTTTACAGAAAGAATTTTTTTTTAATCACCTTAATGGGTTTATTTTCTATCAGATGACAATAAAGTACAAACACTGGATCTCATTCTAAAAATTGTTGAGTCTGACTTTTTAAAATTCTTTTTTATGAAAACTTACGTCAAACTGAACCTATAACAAATATTGAAAGTTAAATATCTCGTTCTTTTTTTTATAATTTAAAGCTCTATTTACTTTCTTTTCTGTAATGGGAAGAAGCAGACTGCCGGAAACACTTAATATACAGAATTATAGGTGCTTTTGCGATTTAAAAAGTTTATACACATATTTTTTAGCAAAATGTCATAAAAGAGCGATTTAAAGCATATAAAATTTATATAATTCCCAAAAATACTGTCTCTTGTTTATCAACTGACAAGTATAATAAATAGGAAGAATATGGGGCCTCGATCTAATGGATATCGAATCAGGATTCTTAAAAAATTCTTTGTAAAAAATGAATCGACGTTCATTTTTTTAAGTACATATGGTTTCAAATGATTTTAATATGATTAGTAGTCTTGAAGCACTTAACAATAGTACCGAATTTAAGATTATTCAGAAACTTTATTGCTGAAAGATCAGTTGGAACTTAGTAAATTATACTTTTTAACGTATGAAACTAAAATATTTTAAAATGACCTTTGTTCATTTCAAACGCAAATTCATTTTGATAATATTAGAGTCTAATCGATAAATATAGTGTTTGACTTTTTAATGAGTGAAAACTGCTCAAACTCTTTTGTTTCACTAGCTTAGATTCGATAATTATCAGATAAAAAGTTGTAATTTTTACTACAAGATATTTATTTTAAAAATAGAATTTTACAAAATACTTCAATAAAGTTATGCACTAATTTATATAAAAAAATATTTTATTGTTTTTTTTTTATATTGAAAATCTGTGCAAAGCCTAATATTGTTTTATAAGAAAAGACACTGCTGAGCCGACCATCGGGGTCGAAAGCGGTCATTTCCGACTTAGGGGTACAGAGAACTAAGTAATATTCAACAAGAAATCAAGGGGATGAACTAAAAGAAGATTAATGGATATATATCCCGCCGTTCAAGGATAAGCCTCACAGTGGATTAAATGGACTTGCTGACCATGAGACTGGATAAGGATGGTAAACTGAATTTATGTTCTTTATCGAATTGGATTCTGATTACCAGTACCTAAAACAGCCTGTATTTTTTCCCTGACGATACATCCGGACAAAAGTATCTAATTATTTTACTCCCATCTTCGGATAATCTAATGCGAAAAAACGGAGGTTCTTGACCTCATTCGTTTTGAGAACCTTTTTCTAACTTAATTATGAATACCGCACTGATTCATGGACAATTTCCTCTATCAAAGCAATATGCGCTATGAAAATTTAGTTGATGGAGCAGTAACCAGATGACCAGAAGGTCTTGTATTCCAAGCTCAATTAGGCCTGAAGTTCGTTTTATTTAATGATGAGGGCTCTGTTGCAGGTATCATAACTTCTCTGATAACTTAAATAACGAGATCAGTAGCCCATAAACCTTTAATGAGGGGTTTCTTAAGCTTTTTCCGTTTTATGAAGCTGTTTTCAGCCGTCCATAGACTCTTCCTCTGACGGACTATCCTTCTCATACAATTCTTCCCTTATGAATATGTATGACACATGTTATAAATAAAAATAAAATGCGCATAAAAGGTAATAAATTAGCTTTATTAGGATGCATTAATAACACTTTTCTGAATGTGTCCATTCGAATTCTATTATACTTTTATTAATATCCAGACTTCTAATATAATATACTAAATACATTTTATATATATATATATATATATACAACTCCTTTTTTACATGGTAGATACATTCCTCAGAATACCGCGCGAAAAAATCATCTAAAAAATACATGCGACGTATGGTAAATTTGGGGATATGTTCCACAACTTTAAAAAATCGTGTATAATAAAAAAAAAACCTCTAAAATATTTTCAAAAAAAATGTGCAAAAAAGGTAATAAGGAATTCCACATTACATATTTATAAATCAAAAATAATTCGTTTTTATTGCAAAAAAATTAAAGTTAGTGCACAGTGAAAATTTAGTCTATAGGTACATACTACATATAAAATTTCAAATTGAAATTAGAGACAAAACTACTAACAACTATTCATCGCTACTTGATAAGAAGCGTGCATGTTTATTACGAATTGGATCAACAATATTATCATCAGTAGATGCGTCATATATGTCGAGCTAAACAGCTGGGTTTGATTCAAATGAAGAATTTCGTTCGTTATTAACGGCCTCTATTGGTTTTTCATTTAGTTACGTCTATTAGCACCTTTTCTTTTTGTTTCTAATATTTTTACATATCTAAATCTTGATATCCTGCTACTCAAAGCTTAAGATTACGTTGAAATTTTAAAGCAAGCTCCCTGTCAGAATCATAAGAAAACATACTTGTAGCAGATTTAAAGGTCTCTTTTATTAAATGAGCCGTTAATAGCTGAACTTCACCTTCGATTTCGTCATTATCGAATTGAATTATCGAAATTTGAATCATAGCAATTTGTAAGGAGAAAAAGTATCATATTTGACAGAAATTGTGATTTTAAGGGTATATTTCAAGTTAATAACATGTTTAAACAATTTTTTAATGCTAGCGAATGAATATAGTCGAAACAGTGACGTGTGGATTTCCAGTTCGGCTGGAAACCGAAATGCTGTGTTCAAGTTGATGTACAACGAAATAAAGAAAAAAGTGATTATAAAATTCAGGAATTACCCTTAACCCCAGAACACAAAGTAAACAAGGTATGAAGTAGACCAAATCATTCACACATATGTAGGCATAAACCGACCGTCTTCTGATTAGACTGTCAAAATTAGAACAAAAAAATTGAGGGATTCGTGCCAGAACAAAAAATTCGTGTAAAAAAATATATTGGTGAATCGTGTTATTTCAAAATCGTGTAAAAAGAAAGAGTTGAGTATATATATATATATATATATATATATATATATATATATATACAACTTTTTGCAAGAGAAATTTTTATTTTTAGGAATTTTTTCACTTTAATGAGTTGTTACCTATTTTGATTAAAAAAAAATATAACATAGAAAAAGAGAGAGAGAAAGAGATGAGGAATTTTTTTATGACAGAGCTAAAATAACGAGTACGGTAACTTCTTGCATTTCTGAGATAACAAAACAATACTTTTATTAGTTATCATAAAAAATAAGACTAATGAGTGGATTTTTTTTCATATCTTGGCTCAGATATCTCTATTAAGAAACTTTATCATACATAAATAATCTTTGGTTAAACAAAAAAAAATTGCTAGAGGAAATAAAATTGCACAAGCTGAACATTTTCTATACAATGTTTCTTGACGTAATTCTATGAAATAACTTAGTAGTAGAAATAAACTGATATTATGTGGTATTATTATCATATAAATGTTTTTACGTTATAAATTATCAGGCTATTCAAATTCTCTTAAACCACACAGGATCCACTTTTAGTAAAGAAATAGTTGATAAGTTTAATGAGTGTTAGTTGATGTGAGTAATTTTGATGTGTGTCTTTTCTTTCTTTTTTTAGAAACAAATCTTTAAATTGAAACTAACATTATTACTCAATCGTATTAGTTAATTAAATGTAAATTTTTTCGAAATACGATAATCTTCAAGACATAAAATAATTTTAAATTTTTTTTTTCTGTCAAGGATACACAATAAATGTATAAGTTATAGAAAGTTTTGAGTTTTATGGAGGAAATGAAAAAAAGAGTTTCAAATTACTAAATTAATGCCATACAGTTTCGAAAAAAGGACCGAAACTGAAAAGAAGGAAATAAAATGACGAAAATGACTTAAAACTCTCATTATCTCTATTTGGAAGCCACTATCAGGAATTTTGTACTATACGCGTGTTTGAGAATGGTCCATAAAATACATGTGTTCGAAAACAGATAGCGTTGCAAAGGCAAGTTGGTGTTAGTATTGAGTGTTGATATTTGCAAAACAACTAATTTTTATTCGGCAGCCCTTTGCGTCCTACCAAATCAAAATTTGATTGGTTCTGCAACGAGTTGCTTGTCGTCATGTAATCATCGATGAGACTTGGATTCATCGTTATATATCGGAGACAAAAAAAACGATCGATACAATAGGTTGCTTTCAGTGAATCTGCTACAAAGAAGGCGAAGAGGATCTCATTTACCAGAAAAGTTGTGGGGACGATTTTTGGGATGCGATGGGTGCCATACTTATGGACTTCTTGAGAAAAAGGGGAAATCAATTGACAACTCTACAGAGAGAGATCCCATTTCAAATACATCAATTCTTATTCCTAACATGAGGACTTTTTGAACTACTCTCGTAACATTTTCTAAGATGCATCAAATGAAAATAACGGGTATGGAATACAATAACTAATTATAATAAAGTGTTTAGCAGTGTTCTCCTGCTTATTTCCTATTTGCGTATAATACTTGAGTACTTTCCTGTGATATTATTTAATTTTAGAACTTTTCCCAATCAACCAACCGTGACTTAAAGTCACGGTTGGTCAACTAACATGTTGACTAAATTTATTCAATTCATTTGTTTACTAAAGGCACTTCAAAGAAAAATTGCTAGGAAAATAATAAAAATAAAATCATTTAATGAATCATTGCGTAAATCATTATAAATGAATCATTTTAAATGTAGCAGAAACGAACAAATATTTTATTTTCTAACTAATTTATTAATCGAATTTAATTAAATGATTTGTTAGCTTAATTAACGTAAAAAAACCGGAATAAATGTAATACTATTAAGATTCTCTTTGCAAAATGTTAAAGAATAAGACCTGAGATCGGAACACTATTTCCGATTAAAAAAAAAACACTCGGATTTTCATATTCTGATTTCGCCATTCTTAAAAGAAAACGGTATATTTTAAAAATAACTTATTTCTATCCGAATTGATCCCTACCTTCTTGTGTAAAATGTTTTCCATGTTTCGACTCTTATACAGTAATGACCTTTAAACTTTACGTATTTAGGGGGAAAGTGACGTATTTTTTTTGGAATGTTTCTAAATTTTAGGAAGTTGTAATGGAAGCAACACGAGAGATATTGACGACAGGCCACATAATTTTGAACCTCTGTCAAATGATGAGGACGGCACCTGAATATGCACCTCCCTCTCCTAATTTACATACCATGCCAACTGGAGGACTTTCAGCCTCAACAGATTTAACGTGCATCAGTCTCGGCTAAACTACGGGTCTATAGTGCATCAAGGCTCGAACCTACGACTCGACGAAAACCAACGGTTTCAAGTCCGCGACCATAACTTCTGAGGTACCGCGACCACTTTTTCCCTAATGTGTTCGGTCAGGTTCATAGACATTAGGCGAAGCATTCCTAAAAATCACTTTCGTGGAAGTAAAAACTTACGGAAGCGTTTTTTAATGCAAATTCTGTATCATCGATAACTACAAATACAGGACTTCTATTTAAAAAAAATTTTTAAAAAACCCAAACAGGCCAAATGAAATAAAAAAAAATCATCTCTCAGTCTTTAACAAGCCACATCTGAAACTCGTAATAAAAAATAAAAATAAAAAAACGTAATATCCTGAGTGCAAGAAGAAAAGCTGTAGTTCAAAAGATCCTTATACTTTAGCCATAATTAATCTCGGAGATTTAATGGGCAAAAAAACATAAAAAAAACCAATGCTTGCAGCAGACATAATCTCATTTGTAATGGAGTAGAACATCTTTTCAAACCCATTGTTCTCCAGGTAGTCAATAATGAAGATTAATTCAGCTTGACGCCATTTTGATTTGCTTTTTTGTTTCTTTCCCGCCTTTAGTTTATTCCGGCAGACGATTTTATTCGCCAGAAGAAAGAATACGATCCAGTGTTGCCACTAGCGGAAAGGCTACACAGAAAAAGAATTATTTATCCTTCATGGTCGTAAAATTCAGAGGCACCAAAGGGCGAGCAATAAATTTGGTCGTTTCTATTCCTCAAGGAAAAATTAAATTCCTCGTTATAGATGAGAATTATGAACCTATTTAGTAACCGCCAGGTGTTTGGATCTCTTCTTATGTAGCTGACCACACACAGTTTAGGCGGAGACTATCTGTTAATGCAATTTTTGTTAAAGTTAATATTTATCTACCAGCATATTAGAAAGCTACGTTGAAATTCTTTTTATAAACATATACATGAACGAAATAATAAATCAAAGAACCCATGAAAAGTTAAGCATTTGATAAATAACGCGAAATAAAAATAGAATATTCAGTGCGTTAATTTAATGGCGACTTTGAACTGAAATTGATTTTATGAGAACCTTTATCAATTAAAAGTTATTCTAAATGCTGCATGATAGAACTTAAATTCCGTTATATAATTACGGGATACGGCTCAAGAACCAGATAATTCCGGAATCACAGATTATTAAAGAGAGGGAAATGAAAGTAAAGAATTAACCTGGTAATATCGTTGTATTTTCCTCTTTTGTATATATTTGAGATATTTAAATTTAACCCTGTTCCCAATAAAATGAAACGTGACGTATGCAGATTAGATTGAAGTGAAGATGTGTAATGAATAGATTTGAAGAAATGTGTATTATTAAGTTAAATAGGTTGGAAGATTAGAGTAAGTAATCGTTAGATGATAGAAGCTGTAAATTGGTAAGAGTGAACTTTGATTATTACTGAAAATTATAATTCAGGTGTGTTGCGAATAAAACGACTTTGAGCAAGAGAGTAATATTGCATGTGAACATTCATAACTTGAAGAAATATTAATAAAGTGTGTTTTTATTGATCCGACGTCTCCATTTAATTGTATGATAGTGTAATAATCTACATAAAATTAATTATAAATGCATTAGTAAATGAACACGGGAGAGACCTGATAATATATTCGTTCGCACTTCTTGAAATAGTTATATTCACTAGGGAGAAAAATGCAGAAAGAAAAATTGAAAATTTTGGATTAGTCTTGTAGCACCAAATTCTCTCAGCATTTTAATAAACAAAGATTTTAAGCAAACATAACATATCATTGCTGTAACATCTTGTTTTATTATTATAGATATTATTGGATAGATTAATTGCTTCGTAATACATATACTAAAACTGAAACGATACAGAAAAGATAAGCATGGCTCTTCATCAAAGATGATGCTCAAAATTTTAATAAGGTCAAATCATTGACACGCACAATCTCTGCATTTTATTTACTGACTCAACTAACCAAATTCACCTATTCATAAATGTTGATGTTTTCCTTAATTAACTATTAAACTTTCATCAGATTTCCAGTTTCCTACTTTCCCATAAAAAAATCAGATAATTTCTTACAGAAGAACAGGACACTAGAATAAAAATAGAATATGTAATACGTTTTTTTCATGGGGACTTAGAATCGAAACTGACACTTGCAAAAAATTAAACCTTTTATTAATTAAAAGATGTTTTAATGGTACTTAAATTTTGTTTATAAATGTAAAGGTTTATTTGTAAAATTCCTTAGCAACAAAATACCATTGCAATAATTTCCTGTTTTTTTGTCATAGGTATTACTGAACAAATTAATTGGTTCGTAAGTGCATATACTAAAACTAGAAGTTATTTTCTTCCGAGAAAGTAGGATATTAGAATAAAAATAGAACATTCAATATGTTGAATTAAAATGGCGACTTTGAAAGGAGATTGTCAATTATATAATTGATAAAATATTTTATTACCTAAAAGCTGGTCATAATACTTAAAAATGGTATTTATATAATTATAACAGTTTAATTTGTCAAGATTTTTTTTGCAAATTTAGCATTAATACAATTTCTTGCAAATGTTATATGTATTATTGAATAAATAAATTGCTTCTTTAGTGAATAAAATAAAATTAAAACAATATAAAAATAAACGGTATAAAACGCCACTGATTAAAAATGACACGCAGAATTTTAAAAAATTCAAGACTTAGAAGTATACATTCCCTACGATATGCACTAACTGGTACAGCGTTAACCATACACGTTTATAATGTAATGTTGATGTTTATCAGTTATTCATTTTCTCTTCAGTTTCCCGTATAAGAAATTTAGGATTCCAAGTGTAAAGCTGTCAAAATTACTATCATAACACGTTTACTCGTTAGCTGTTATTGTTGTCATGCAATCAATTAAAGGAAAAGAGAAATGTCAATTACCATTAAAAAATAGGACTTCACTTAGTTATTACAAGTGATAATTAAAAATAAATAAAATTTATTGCGAATGTTATTACATATGATTTCATTGAATTAATAATTTTCTATTTGTGTTTTGCTTATATATATACGTACAAAACACAAATAGTGCACAAATCACAATAAATAACAATCTAAGAGTATCCAATACTAAGTAAATACTATTATTTAAGGAAATTTAAAAAACGAATTATTTAAGGAAATCATTAAAAACCAAATAAATATTTATACAAATCAGATAAAAAAATTATGTAAAAGTTAAACAATCTAAAATTTAAAACCTAGAAACCAAAAAATCCAAACAATCTATTAAATAACCAAAAATATTTTTAAAAGAAATCCGAGTGAAAATTTAGAATAATGGAAATAACGAAATTAATACTGTTTTTATACTTTGGAATGGAGTAATGTGTATTTATACCTGTAATTACTGGTGAAACCGTCATAATTCGGTGAATAATATTACAAAAATATAGTAACAAACCAAAAATCAGCAAATTTAGAAAATCAACTATAGAAAAAAGAAGGTAATCACACTAATAATCTTCAGTTCAACTACAATCAATCCAATTACTTAGAATTTTATATATATATATGGTTTGATTCAAGTCTTTAAGATTTAAGTCCAGTTGTGATTTTACATTTTTATATCTTAAATTTCTAATTAACTTCTTGGCTAATTTTTGAGAATTTTAATATATATAATATATATATATTTACAATTTTGGTGTTATTTCATCTTATATTTAGCTATTTTAATATCATACAGCAAACATTTTATAGCCAAACAAGTTGAAAGGTGATTTAAATTTTAAGTCTATGTATTTGTTTTTTGAGAATCTTCATAAATGTTAGTTATAAAATATAAATATTCAATTTTATTGTTAAATAGAATCATCTTGAAATGACTGAGAGTCTCAAGGAGATTACTTATATTAGTAAAAATTTATTTCTTAGATTTTTTTCTTTTCGGAATATTTTTCTTCAAAAAGATTTCCTCTTTATTTAAAATTTCGATTTGAAGATCGTACTATATCTTTAGAAAAAACTAGCAGTTAAATATTTCAGCATAAATTTTTGAAAATATTTAAATAATAACATATCTTTAAAATATATTAAAAACTTTTTGTAAAATTTTTAGATATTTAGCTGTTTAGTATTAAAAGTAGTTATGGTAGGTTAGTAGTCATAGTTGTGAACTCATAGCCAGCGTTATTTCTGTAGAGTCATCAATTCGGGTTTTGATGCTACAAAAGACCCGATGTGTAGACGGGCTGGTGCATGTTGAATCTGGTCAAGGTTCCAAGTCCTTTCATTGGTGAGGTGTAGAAGTTTGGTGGAGGAGGTACCAACTCCCGTGTCAGCTTCGTTACTTGACCGATGTTCCAAATTATGCGGTCCGCTGCCAAAGGCTCTCATGTTGCTTCTTAGTGCTATGTTAAAAAAAACAATCAACCTCGTTATTAACAATAAATATTAACTCACAATTACTGATAAAATTAACGTACAGAGTTGGAGGGGACATAATTAATATTATATTAATAAGATAAAATATAAGCATATTAAAATATTTCTAACACTAGTATTTGATCATAAAAAAGAAAACTTAAGAAAAGACTGATTAATCCAAAATTTTTCAGCTTGAACATTATCTGAATAAATTTTAAAAGTATAATTAGATCAACTCTGAAATCGTAAAATTATATTAATGTATTTTAGTTTACAACTTAAGTTTTCATGTAAAAGATTAATAGTAATTCTATCCTTCTTTATAAGCTCAAACATTTTTACTCTCCCTTGAATGGATATAACTGGATAAAGAAAATTCCCCGTAGAAATAAATTCAAATAAAAACTTTGCCATTAATTTGAACAGCTTGAGACAACGTTTTATATTATTACTATATAATGTTTTTCATGCAAACAATATTCTAAATAAAGATAAAAATAACTTTTGTAATGTGATTATGTCAGCTACACACAAATCTATCTATAAAATGAAATAATATAGATATCAAGTCAACATCTTCTACCTGTACATTTCTCTCACTTCACTTTTCTTCCGAATCCTGTAGCTGCAGAAAACCTAAAGAAATAATCAACGAAATGACAAACAAGTCATTTTGTGTTACAATTCGAGAAACAACAAGAAGTCGCTCCGAGGACTTGAGCGGAGGAAATTGGATTAGAGCCTCCAGTGGCAAAAACAGCAATTGTTGGTTGGATGTCACTGATGATAAGAGAACATGACAAACACTTGATTGGATTTTGAGAAATACGATAACCACTCGAATTCGACCGCAGAGAACGACTAATGGACATGACTCTCATCTAGAGCAAACGTTTTTAATAATTCGAGAGAGAAATGGTGATTAATTAAAATTATGCAGTTTAATTTCAATGCTGGATGCGAGACAGATTAATTGAGAACTAAACTGAAGTTTCTAGTGCATTTAAAAATTGTTACGGAAGTTTTGATTCGCTTTATATTAAAGAGTAGCAAACAACTCGGAAAATTTTTTTAGTTTACTTTCTATAAAGAGTTCTCACTATACAGAAAATCATATTTAAATCAGTTACTTTTTATAATTAAATAAATGCAAAGTTTTCCTTTACAGAAATATATGCTGGAATTCATTCTTCGTCTCTTATATTTTTGTTATGTATATTAACATAATGCCTATACACACTCACACACACACACACATATATATATAGGTGGGTGTATAATGTTATGCAAATATGCCTCTCATTTGCAGATTTACAAAATATAATACTTTTCCATTTCGCAGGCGCAAATCTCGCCAAACAGACTTTATTGACAATAACATACAGCAAAAATGTTTATGCTCCATTGAATTAGATTGAATACCAGCGGTGCCATTTGGCGTCGGTTCTATAATTTTTGGCGACACTATCGCCTGCGCCGGCGGATTGGAAAAGTACCCAAAATTTGTTTGTAGATATGTATGATGTTATAGAAATGTATGCGTTTCTAATGCAGATAAATATATTTTTTGTACATACATATATTGTTACAAAAATATGCGTCTTTCATGCAGATTTGTAGAATGTTTACATATATATAATATTATATAAATACACATATGCGTCTCTAATACATATTTATAGAATTATTATGTAAATATATGTAATATTATGCAAATTTGCTTCTCTCCTACAGTTTTACGAAATGTTTATGTATGATGTATATGTATAATGTTATGTTAATATATACTCATCTGGAATGCAAATATACTGAATTTTTTTAGTTATATATCGATAAGGTTATGAAAACATGTGTCTCTCATATTTATTTAAGAGAATTATTCAAAAAGTAGGTTCTTAAATATAATAATTCCAGCAACCTACAGATGGTGCTAATCTACCCATGCTGTACCGAATCTTCAATGGCTAAAGAATAAGAACAGAAAGACTGGCAAATGTAAATCTTGCATTAAAGTTGTTTAGAAGATCCCTCAAACAGTGAAACTCTTTCTGTCATTTGGTTTTTGAATGCGAGGAGTATATGACCGTACAAAATTCATATGTAAATTTGTGAGACGTTCAGCAATAAAATTATGAGTGAAGGAATGATTAAGAGATGGGTTCTATTGTTCAATTCAAGCAGGATGAACGTGCATGATGAAGATAGAGCTCCTTCGGTTAGAAATTATTGGCCATATAATCCTGATCTGGGCCTAGCGATTTTCTCTTATTTTTATACTTGAGATCGTTTTATAATGATGGTCAGTGGGTCGATAAAGATGAAGAAAAGAAAAAAAATACAGTGATATTCAAACAAACCTTACTGGTGGCCATCTTCCGTTCAAAACTTTGTATCCTGATTCGATACATGCTTTAATGTGCTGAGTAACATGCCGAAGAGTAGTGTCATGTTTCTAAATCTTTAATGTATTAATGTCAACATCCGTCACCATTTTTACACATTAATGGAACTTATATTCTTAATAATAACAATACATAAAGTTTACAAATTTTAAGGAAGTAAAATATGGTGGCCCTCCCTGAACCGCTTCCAGTCTCCTCATCTTGTTATGCGGTGGCTCGTTAGAACCACTTATTTTTGCATGCGGCGTATGCAAATTTCGAATGCGTGCGCGCAAATGATATTGATATTCACACACGTTTGGCCATCAGAAAAACTCAGCGGAAGAGGATAAGAATCAGATTACCTTGGTAATCCGACTACTGTCCCACCAACTGTTCAATCTGCTTTCCTTCCTGTACCTGACTAGATTTCCTTCTCTCTACTGACAACCGTGATCTACCGAATTTATATTGGATGAGTAGAAGACATCTCGATCCATTAGATTCAGCGTTCTCGCATCGCAACTAACCAGAGTTCTTGCTTGAATCTTGCTTGTACTGATGTCTAAGAGATAACTCGCCAGTTGTTCTTTCTCACTAAGCTCCATACTAGAGTGAGAACTTTCTTACTCCAACAGTGTGGTTATACTTGAGCGTCTAATTACACCTTTAGAAGCTATGTAAACTGAATACAGCATTTTTTCTATTAACAGTAGTGATTTTCAAACAGTGTGTCGCTCAAAAGGGTGATAGATATCCCGAGAAAACAATTGAAAATTATATATGAAATTAAAATAATACCTTCCAATAAGGGACATCCATCGAACCAGACATTTTGTTCTTTATATAGAGGCGTTCCTTAATAAAAGACAAATCACATACTATTCAAAGGGACACGGGACCACAGAGTTGTCCCTTAAATAAAGGTATTTAGGGCGACTTGTGACGGCTTACCATTTAAGATTGCCGTCATTCTACCACTGCATAAACAAGCTGGCCATTCTGACAAAGCCAGCCAGCTGAAATGAACTGAAACTGAAGTGAACTAAAGTCTTTCTGCTACCGCTATTTAAGGTAGCACGGGAAAGCAAGCAGTGAGAGAAATGAAGTCACTTAGTTCACTCCTCCATTTCCGACTTTTATCCTCTTTGTCAGCTGATCATGTTGACAACTTATATTTTCTTTCACTTAAACTCCTTTTTTGTGCTTTTAGCAAAATATTGTAATTGTTGGTTACGTATTTTCAATCTTCTTGTGCGAAGTTTAATTACCTTCAGATTGGGAGTCCGTTGGGAGTCCAAACCATATAGGTGACCCAATCCCGTATGTCCCTTATTAGGAGATATCCTTTGCGAGATGAACTACTGTATTTTCAAAGCAAGTTAAAAATACAGGTAGTGCTCGTAATACGAGTATAATCGAATCTCATTAATTGAATATATACTCTCCTTCCTTGATTGACACGATTGACACATTCTTTGAAAAATCGTGCAAATTTAGACAGTATAATGAGATAAAGTTTACATGAAAAAAAGTGGAATTGCTTAATTATATTTAAACACTTTATAATGGAGCTCTTTTGTGTATTTCCCTTCAAGTAACCTTGGAGGAGTTTCATATGACGTTATTTGATTTGAGAACTTCTTGTGAATAAACCGTGACTTAAGTAAATTAGAATTGAATGACTGAAGTGCAAATGAATAAGAATGATGAGATATCATTTATGAGCTTGAATGAGTTTTATGCTTGAAGTTGTTATAGACTGTGCATACTCTGATAAGAAGAAAGAAATTAGATGATTCGACGTTAGTAATCACCTGTGAATGGACGTGTAGTAAGATCCAGCTCATAAGTTTAGTATTGATTCAGATCTGGTTAGGCAGTGCCAGATAAGTAAATATTTATAATATTAATTTTTAGATTCGGATACGTGTTGGGACCAATTCTACTTAGGTGACAGTATAAATATTAAATTTTGAATATTCTAAGATTGGAATAAAATCAATTTGATTTCTTTCATAGTTTGACTATTTAATTAATGATTGAATTTTATTTATTTAATTTTTGTAAGCTATGACAAAAGTATATAAAAGCAAGTAATATAAAAAAAATTAAAGTCAACTCCTACTTAGGTCAACAAAGAAATTTTTTATTTTAGTTGCGCTTTATTAAATAATTACAATTAATATAAATATGTATATACATATGACAGAATCACAATATTAAGTGGCAAATTTTTTTTCTCCCATATAAAACTAAAATTAATTAATTAATCTGGTAAATTAAATGGTTGGAATGCAGTTTAGCACATTCACACTTGGCCACAGGAATTGTTTGGCAGTATTTTGCCAAATGTGGCTACCCTGGTGCTCTTCGCTGACTTAACATTCAGCCAAAAAAATGAAATCGCCAAGTTTGGCAATTTTGAAATCGCGCCAAGTGGTTAGGCTAAACTGTATTTTCACCAATTAAATTTAATGAATTAATTAATATTGGAAAAAACTGTATTAACATCAAGTGTCATCCACTACAAGTTTAAAAAATGTATTTGAACTTGAGTGGATGAATAAAAAGTATTTTATTAATGACTGAAAATGAACAAGATATATAAATAAATATATATAGGGATAGTGTTAACTAATAGTAGGAATTTAATAATGATAATTTGTTTTCTGTGTGTATTCTGAGGTAAAATTCAACAATTTTATAACAAATTATAAGTAATACTTAAAAATGAATAATTTTTCATAATGAAAATAATTATAAAAACGTATATTTAATTAAAAACATAATATTTTGACAATACATTTTAAAAAATAAACACTTAAGGAACATATAAAAATAATCGATTTATAGAAAAAGCTTTTACAGTTTCTACATTTATTGGCTCAATGATTATTTAAAAAAATATCGCACAGTTAGAATTTATTTCCTCTTTATATTTCCTGTAGAAAACACTCCAGTTTTTTTAATGATTTTATTAATATTTTGTACGGGCGAGATTATTATATTACGTTTCTATTTTTGTTTTGATTAATAAGTTAAGTTTCTCTTTTATGTATAATATAATTGTCGACCAAAGGAAAAGTGTATTATGATTACGTACATAATTTACCAAATTACCAGTAAAAAGAATAGATAATTACCGGTGACAATTTGAAGCTAAAATTCATAATTTATTAATAAACCGGAAAACTGGTTTACCAGTATTACAAAACCCCTAATACCAAGATATCAAAGCTAACAACAGTCATCTTTTAACCAATATCTTCGAGCTAATCCCCAAAATTGCAAATTTTCTCATCTATCTTTTATCGTTCCAGAAGGACATTATCTACATACATCATTATTGAATACAATATCCACTCAAAGCCGAGCAAGAGGTAATCAGATATTCAAACTAGCCAGTAATAGATCATTTCTAGGAAGCCAAATGGGGATGTTAGGCACCCTAGTTGTCGAGGCGCGATAGTCGACTATGAATTATCTTAAGCCATGGTGTTGGTTTATTGTCTGTTGCAGCGCCATAGGTTACCTGCCACAGGTGAATAATCACAGGGACTGGAAATGATAGAGGGTGCTCTCGTTAGCAGTGACTGGGTAACACCTGTGAATCGAATATGGGAGGCAAGGTTTTGAAAGGGTTGTTTGCTCGATTAATTCGGAAGTGGAAATTGAGTAGGATTGAGAACGAAAAGTGGTTATTCTTGTGAAATGAGAATGACGGATCTATGAAATTATTTTGTAAAAGTAAACATGAAAAATGAAAGGTAGTTTATTGTTGATGAATGAGCAAAATTTTTTTCTTCATTCAGAAGTTCCGTAATATGGAGAATGCTACAGCGTACGCGCGAGATAGGGATACCAGTGGAATAGTCTTTAAGTTGAAATTTATCATT
This sequence comes from Nephila pilipes, assembly GCA_019974015.1. Lineage (NCBI taxonomy): Eukaryota > Metazoa > Arthropoda > Arachnida > Araneae > Nephilidae > Nephila > Nephila pilipes. Next base: position 281,907 of record BMAW01011328.1, read on the forward strand.
TTACCACCTCGACGTACAATTATTTAACACAATTTATCCGCAATATGAACAAATAGAATGAATATTATGAGCCTTTTCACAAAGGCAGACGAAAACGCAAGCGTACCGCTAGGACCGGAGGGATTTACGCAACTGAGGAATTATAAAAGATGAACGCATTATTTAATAATGTTCTGTGAGTATATTGAATGTACTTTATATATATATTGCTTATTTACGTACCTTATACGCTTAACATTTTATAATTACATCAATATTATATTTAATTAATGCAGTACTCACTCAGAAATTCGTCACTTCGCCTTTTAAACCCTGGTTTTGACGGATTACTTTAGTTATATACGGGATAGAGCTCCAGTAGTAATTCTAGAATAACCCAGACTAATAGTCTACAGCCTGTTACTACTTTAAGTATATTATATACAATTTTTTTGCTTTTATTCAAACTTTTGTATTTTGCAATAATATCTTTTTGATAATTCTGGTATTTGACAATTTATTTTTCATTTAATTAACTTACTTTTGAAATTTTATATAATTTTCATGTATATAAATATAAATTATTTGCATTCAATTTTCTGCTTACAATGTTTCATCTGTTTATTTTTATAGTTTCGTATGCGTCTTCTTTCTCATTCTCTCAGTATATTTCTGTCTCATCTTTCTCATTGATACAGTGATTTCTTACTCATTGTTTTAATTCTTTTATTATTGAAATGAACTCCTAGTTTGTTTTTGATTTAAGTACTGCTAATAAATTACATATAAATTTCAAACTATATATATACATATAGAGATGCACACACACACACACACATATATATATATATGTATATATATATATATATATATATATATTTGTATATATATATAACATGCAATTTCTTGTTTCATACAAGTAGGAAATATAACTAACTTAATAAGTCTGTCCAACATCTGCATCCTTCAATTAAATATTTTAAAAAAATTGAAATTGCTATAAAAATTGATTTAAAATAGCCTCCAAAGCGTTTTGTATTTATTAAGTTTTTTTTCTTCCATTCTATGATGTTCTCCAATATTTGAATGGTTAAGTTTCGAAAATATGCTTTAAAACCCCAAAGAAAATACAATTTTTAAGAATCAATTTTAGAGTTAAATTAAAATAAAAAAAAATTAAGCTTTATAAATGAAAGCAAGTAAATTGCATAAACATAAAATAAAATTAAAATATAGGAATAATATAATCAAACCAATTTCCAAAAATAAATTTGTATACATTTTTCATATTTAAATATAACATGGAATTCTTAAATCAATAAATTAACAATTCATCGATTTTTAATCCTTTTCCTTTTAAAATAACGTTAAAATTTCAAACTTTACGAAAACTGTTTAATATTAAAAATATATTTTGCCTTAAGGTATTAAGTAAATAGAATATTTCTTGAAAACTGAATATCTTTAAAAATATTTAAGAGTTAAATTTCCTGCATCATCAGAATACTTTTTAATAAAAACATTTTTTTTATATTTGCTTAAAAATTATTATGATTGTACAGAATTTAAAAACTCCTCAAACAAAATAATAATTTAATTTCGTTTGAAAATAATAAAAAAAATAATTATCTTATCTAATAAAAATCATTCAAATTAATTATGATTCATGTGTCATAAGTATCACATAGCTATTCTATTTATTAAGAATACACACAATAATGTATAAACAATTTTTCTGAAATCTTGTAATGCGCTTTTTAATTTTTATTTAGCTAAATATGTTTTTAAACGAGGAGCAGCACACATTAAAAAAGTACTTTAGAAGCTTATCAATCATTTAGTCCATTAAGTTTCCTTTGTCGATTGTACTCATTCAAACGTGGTATTTGTTTTTCGAATGTTTTGACACTGAAAAGGAAAATATTTTGACAAGAGGCACAGTTCTCAATACAAAGATGATAAATTGTCTCTGTGGTTGTTCTGTGACATGCATATCTTTTTACATAATATTGTATACAGCTGAATTGAGAAAATATGATTCTACATTATGTGAGTCACGAACACAAATAATTCTTTAAATTTTTGTAACAATTTAGAGTTTTTATTTAAAATATTTACTATATTATGTAAATGTACTGTTAAATATAATTTTGAATACAAGCAGTTAAAAACTCTCATGCAAATTTGTGATATGCTCTTAATTTATTTTGCGGAAGCCTATAAGTTATGGTCGCGAAATCGCGGTGTATTTTGGTAGAATCGTATGTTCTAGAATAGATGCCACTGAAGACTCGCCGTACAGCGGGGTGATGCACGTCAAATCTGTAGAGGTCCCAAGTCCTTCTGTAGGCATGGTGTGGAAGTTTGGAAATAGATGTGCCAGCTCAAGTGACGTCCTCGTTGCTTGACCAAGGGTCAAAATAATTAGGTCCGTCGCCAATAATCTTCGTGTTGCTTCTAAGTGAGACGTAAATAAATAATTAATTTGGACACGTTTCTCATGTATTTATCTTTAGATATACATCTTGCTTAAACTCCTCCTCATTTAAAACTTTAATAAATAATTACTTATAAACAACACTTATACATTTATAATTATAAACATAACAGTTTACTTATAAACATAACATTTTATGCATTGAATGTAATTATAATTTAAATTCTGAGTTTCACTAAATTTTTAAGAAATTCAATTTTTATGATTCAAATTTCCGATAGCTTTTATGCAAATACTGCCCAATGCCTAAAATTTGTCTGTATGTATTAGAAAAGAGAATTACGCTCACTGTATAGGAAATAACCTCACTTTATAATGTGGAAAATATATGCACAATGAAGGCGGATGATTTTGTGGAAAAATCCTAAAAACCGTATTGTTCTCGCTCTTTCGAAAGAATAAATTAAATGAACAGGTTGTTCTTTAGTTCTCGGTCTCTAACCAAAAGATACTCTGCGTCTGGTAGAAAATCTTCTTCTGAAACGCAATTTAAAACTATTTTAAATTAACTTTAATGCAGATGCTTGATATTCACATGGTTTCGAGTATTCATTTTAAGCTTTTTGTCAAGCTGTCCTTTGGATCTAAAATTAGCGTCCATATACATTTGTATATATATATGAACGTGTCAAGAATAAACAACGTATGTTTTAGAGTTAATAAACTGCATTTTGCCATTCTAATGGCAAATGGTTTCAAGAAGGAAAAGAAGCTTCATTGCTATAAAAGAATATCATTGCATTTTAAGAAGCTTTATTGCAAAAATTTTGTTCACAAAAAGGTGCCTAATTCTTAAGATTAGACCGCCTTGTCCTCTCTCAAAGCTTAGATGAACAATGGGTGCCGAATTAAAAGAATTGGGGAAACAGCTGTAAATTTATTTTCACTAAAATTTTGTGGTTTATTGTCTACAGCTCATTTCACATTTTTAATACGACATCAGGATAAACAAATTAAAATGGTAAAAGGAAAGTGTCTCCCAGAAATGACTGTTGTAAATTTTTATTTATTTAATTTAGTCTTTCAGCTTTTAGTGGGATGTTCAGTTGTCATGAGCATAAAAAGAAAGAAATCCCATTTCTGCAATTCTGTTATTTCTAAAGAGAATTTAAACCGATTATGAATTCTATTTTAAATTGCATCACATGGTAAATATATTTAAGAAACAAACTTAGAAATTTTGTAATTCATGTGCATGAAAATTGAACAATTATACAAAGCCGTGATCCCTGTTTTCTTAAGATTAGTTATTATAAGTTTCTTATATTTTAAGCAAATAGATTAGATTGTTGACCTACGAATGACTATAAACGTTAGTCTCTATAAAGTCTCAGTCACTCATATATCCAGTTTTACTTCCATTTGAAAATCTGAAAATATGCGAAGTTAAAATTAAGAATTAAAAAATCTTTTTAAATTTCAAACTGATTTCTAGTTGTTTTAAAATCTAAGTATGAAAACAAACTGAGGGATTCATTTGACTTTAATAAAGTAATATGAGAAGAATTTAAAAACAGTCTTGGATAAAGAATGCAAAACAAAATTTAAAAGAATATTAAGATAGTTAATAAAATTTAATTGAAATTTTTAAAAAGTTTATTAAAAATAAAAGATATGTTATTGCTACTCTTATGAAACACCGAAAGAAATTCAAATCAAATTTGTTATACCGGCACACAATAAAATTTATACTGAACAATGCCTACTTGAGACTTTTCTGATACAGTTTATCAGTTGTCTTATCAAAATCTTTCATAAATAAATACAATATTCTTTGTTTCAGAAGCAACAAATTTTCTCTCCAGTTATTATAATCATAGGTATATACCGATTTATGTTTATATTTCTATTTAATTTTCAGTTTGATTGTTTTTTATGGTGTTCAATACGAGGATAATAGAATTCTCCCATTTTAATATCACTACATCTGTGATTTTTTTTGTATGACTTGAGTAAAATTTAATTCCCTTAGTAAAAAAATCATAAAAATTTTAAAAAGCGAAATATATTGAAAAGGACCCAAAACATCGCGACGTATAAGAACTTCGTCGTGCATAATGTAGTACTGGCAGAATTTGAAATTCGCTTTTTATTTTGGTAATTTTATTTAGAATGAATTTATTCTGTTCTGTCAATTCATATTTTTTTCGGTAAGCCCACGTTCTTTTCAATAGGATGTCTGTAAGATATTTTAAGAACAAAAGTGAATTGAATTTTTCAGGTTTGCATATAGCGACGTACTTGGGTGTAGTTTATAGGAAATATTGATGTCATGAATATCCCTTTTTTTCTATAGTGAAAGATCACCAATCATTGTTGTACGATGCCTGGTTTAAAAATAATGCATTATGGCCATAACTTTTTATTTGTTACTCTATTTTTAAAATTTTTGCTGTACTTAAAAGATACGAGTGTCTTCTATGTAATGCATTTGTTTTTCTTTGTTCCTAGATGTGTTTGTTGGGCTGAGGAGAGAAGATGGTGGCCTATATGGAAATAAGGTTGAGGTAGCAAATGAGATGATAGTGTCGAACCTTGCACCCACCAAATGATTATCGGCTCTTTCCAAAAAGGAAAGAGACCGTTAAGGGATATCATTTTCATTCCTACGGCGAGATGAAAGCTTTCATTAAAGCCTGGATCGAAAACAGACACCAGAAATCTTCTCCGAAAGGTTTGTCTAACTACTCATGTGTTGGCGCATCTGTATGGAACGGGATTGAGACTATCAAAAAGTGAACATTGTATTTCACAGAAGTACAGTTCTTTAAGTACAATAAAAATTATGAAAATCATGTAGTGAATAAAAAAAATATACTCACAGAGGCATTAATTTTCAATCAAGTCTCACAGCTAACGTGAATTCAACTTTGATCTAGACTTAGGGTAATTTTCTAGTTTGCGATTTAATTATATGTAATTTGAATTTTCTGCCAAATTTTGTTAAATTGTGTCTTCTATTTATCTCAAACTATATTTGCTTCAATTACATTTCTCAAGATTGAATATTCGTAATTTTTTAAATAAAATAAAAATATTTATTCAAGCCTTAGTTCATAAGGTGTAAATATTTTGTTTCGGATTAATATTATACTTACTTATGCGAAAATAAGGTTAGACATCATAACGTTATCAAAAGAGATTGATATTACCTTGAAATGATTTAAAATTCTTAAAATGAAACCTGAGAGAAAAAATTATACTAAAAACAAGCCCAGCCGAAGTTGTTCCATGAGAAGCTGGAAGAAATCCAAGCAAACAACTAAACCCACAGTCAAACTCATACACAGTAATACTTTTAAGAAATATTTCAATTGTGCATGCACCAGGACGCTTTCCAAACATCACATAAATAAATAAACAAGAATCATTTGTTGAAGAAACAGCAAAATCTCTCCCCATCCTATATGACTAGAGATATACGAATGCAGATATATATTTGCCAATCCAAATAACTCACAAGACCTCTCCGAGAAGTAACTCTATAGGAAGAATTTGTTTGCTACGAGAGTCTTTTCTTTTTCAAGAGTAAACATGAAGCCCTAGGCGATATTCGGATTGAAATCATTCCTCGGCATTCTGAAGGAACGAAAAAAAAAAAAAAAAAAAAAAAAATGCTCATATTTTTTATTCAAGCTTTTCTTATGTACGATTCCTCTTTACTGCTGAACACACATGGCCATGAAATCCCAGCCATGTGTTTTGTAAGAAGTCTTCAGCTAACATCTGGGGAAATTTCTTCAAAATTCGAAACTTATTTTTCTCGCAAACCCACAGAAGAACGGGGTTTAAATCGAACGAATATGAGCATGGCTTTTGTAAGTTCCTTTAATATACGAAAGGATTTGCGAATCTTCTTTTACTATGTACACTACTCCAAGAAATGGTAAATTTTATATCATCCGAGTAGTTTAAAGCAAATGTTAACTTTATACTTTTTTTCCCCTTCGTGTCTAGGCTTTTTTTTTTTTTTTTTTTTTTTTGGATTCGGGCGTATTGAGACGGAAAAGATTCCCAAATCATTTTCTAAAGGATAATAGCTATAAGATGGAGGTCTACAAAATATATTGGGATGCATTTAAAATAGATAAATGAAAAAAAAATGTGGAATTGATTTAAACCAGTTCTTTAAGCTTTAATAAAATCTAACTTTTCAATTGTGTGAGAAATTTAAATTTCTTACCTCGTAGCTTTTTACTCCTACGAAAAATGAAAATAAACTATTTTAGTTGAGTTTTGTTTTAATTAATAAAAATCTAATAAGTGGGTTTTGTTACCATATATTAATTTTTCTAATGGTCAGTCAATTTGTATGGCAAAGTGGAGAATATTAATAAATCAGTTTATACGAATTGGTGAGAATTGTATGATAGTATGTACGTTTTTTTCCCCTCTATCATTCGCACTTGGACAAAAGTCGTATATCTGTATACCGAAGTGTTATTGTTACATTTAATTTTGTATAAATAAAATATCTTTTGTTTTTAAATTTATTGAAGAACTTTACTTTCTTAATCTGCTGTTCTTTGGAACAGACACCAAAATTCAAGTACTTCAGAGGGAGGAGCGTAGGCTAAAAAAAAAATAAATAAATCTGTAAATAAATCAAATATATACCATACTTAAAATGACTCGCTTCAGTAGTTGCGAAAGATCCAGGACAATTTAATATTTAAATCATTTATGTATTATATTAATATAGTATTGTCTATAAGAATATCACTCGTTCAAATATAACAATTATGAGGAATGAAGTTAGTTCAAATATTTACAAAAATAATAGCTGATGGATAACTAGAGGAATTCAACTTATATTGGAATGTAATTATGTTTGTATGGAAATGAGTGACAAAGAACAAATGATGAGTAACTTCTTGGACATCAATATAAGCAATATTCGAGTGTCCAGAAAACGACTTCAGAGAAATGTGATTAGCTGCTTTCACATTTCACAACCGAGGAATCTACTGGTGTGAGATGTCTTCCACTCATAATATAAACTCGGCAAGTCCCTGTTGTCGATGTAGGGAAGAAAATCCAGACAGGTCCAAGAGAGGAATTCACGTTGGATAGTAGGAGGATGGATCATCAAGGTAAGTACAACTGTCTTCTTCTGATGGTTGCATAGGTATAAATACCGATGCCACAGGTGCACACGCAGAATACTCGCAATTTGCATAAATGCGCACAAGTTGTCTTGATGAGAATGTTGTAAGTGGTTGGAGGAAGGCCGAAATAGGTAATTTACGTAGAACAATTATTCGAGACAGGAACCGGAAAGAATTAATCGTGAAACATAATGCTTGTAAGAAATCACGCCTTGGTTAATAACGGTTTTGGATAATCTTGGAAGACTTTCCTTCGTTTATTTCGTTACTGTATTATTTTATTCTTTACATACCTGAGAGATAATACTTCGAATTTATTTAGTGTTTAGAATAAAAATATCTAGAGCAAGACTGGCCAAACCGTGGCATTAGATGATTACAAGCGACGCTCCAGTCAAATTTGAGTGAACAATCGTGATGTCAAGTTTTGAAGCACAGTTTTTGCGAGAGTGTGTTTGTTATGTGTGTTTTTTATTTTATTAATCTATTTTTAATTTTCGGGTATACGATGTACAGAACTGTGATCTATTAGTTCCTTTCAAAAATTTTAGAGAGTACTTTTCTATGTTTCTTAAAATTCATTTTATCCATTACAGTGCAAAATAAAATGACCAAAAGAAGAACAGAAAGTATTAATAAGCAGGAATTTAATGAACTGTGGGAAAAGGAATTATTATTTGTAGAAAATTCATTAAGAAAACTATTTTGAATTTTTTGTGAAAGAAGTTCTTAATAAAAAAAAAAACATGATTTCAATAGACACTATAAAATACAGCATCAGACATACACAGAAAAAAGATGAAGCTTGTTCTAGCGTCTGAGCTGCGAAAAGAATATGTGATGAAGAAAAAGGAAGATATTAGATGAAGATAAAATATGTTAGCTGAGGTATGTTGGGAAGACTTAGCAATGACATAAGCGTCGTATTAAATAAATTAAGCATTAGCCGAGAACTAGCATTTTTCCGACGGAGAAAAATTGTTAAGCCTTGTCTCCAAATATTTGCACGCAGTCTTGATTTTTAAGGTATTGAAAATAAGAACCAGACGAAATTGCTATATCGAGACAATTAACGATGAGACTTATTGAGGAGCTCTCTCGGGATGTATCCCAGCAATTTTAAGACATAATTCATTCTTGTACTTTCTTTACTTTAGCTTTGGATGAATCAACTTTCATCTCTGATATTGCGCAGTTAATCATTTTCATGAAAGGAATTAATGATAATTTTAACGTCTTTGAAAAACTCGCCAATCAGGAGTCATTGCAAGGTAAAACAGGACCAAACATATTTTTAAAAAAGTAAAATCATACCTAGAGAATCTAATACTAGATTGTAGCAAACATAAGAGTATGTTACTAACGGAGCCCATAAATGACAGGCAAAGTCAATGGCATTAAAACCTTGCTTGAAAATTTTTCCAATCATCCTATACTAAAATATCATTACATTTGTAAATTGGGTTGGTTTTCTAATGGATAGATTCTGAATAGAATTTGGAAATTAAAAAATCTTGTTTTCCTTTTTTAGACCAGGAAAGTGAACTACATGACGAAAGAACCCGATAATTTGTCAACAACTGGCTATTTGACTTAGCGTTTTTAGTTGACATTACTAATTATTTCAATTATCTAAATTTAAAACTACAAAGAAAGAACAAATTATTTTCTAGCTTAGTAAATAGCATCAGTTTATTTTTCAAATGAAATTAAAACTGTTCATCTCTTAGTTAATAAATGAGGATTCGAGTCAATTCCCATACTTGAAACAGCAGCGAAAACAGCCATTTGATCAAACACATTGAAAAAAATTCGAAGATATAGCAAGGGATATTTGAAAGCTGTTTTTGTGATTTAGTTGAAGAAGAAAACTGAATTCTCGTCTTTATGAACTTATTTTCATTTAATGAACAAAACATAATGCAAATTCCTAATAACATACAAATGAAATTAATTCATTCATGAAAAAATTCATTCTTGAAAAGAAAATTTTATTAGCTCTTTCGGATCAAAATGCTTCTGGCGTAATATATTTATGGTGCTCATTATCATATGAACACCATATGAACATTACGCATAACTAAGAAAATTTGCAAAAAGCTATAAATGTCACTTTCGACAAACATACAGATGTGAACAAGCATTTTCATCAAACAAAATGATTAAAAGCAAAAAAAGGTCATGAATAAATAATTCAAACTTGAATAATTCTCTGCTACTCTCAGTAGCAAAGATAACACCAAACATGATAACACTAAATGACAAGCGAAATCCAAACCGGTTCAGAAGTATCACTAAAGATAAATAATGCTTATGTATAATGCAATCGATATTATTTTATATGCACTGATTAAATAATTTTAAAAAGTTAATTTGCTTATAAACATACTTATATTAAAAAGGTTACTAAACACATGCTAGAATCAGAGAGCTTCAATAGGCAGTTGCCATATTTTAATGTTAATTGTACATTTCGGTAATCTTGGCAACCTTCGGAAAAACACCAACTCCATATAGCGAAGTTTCTCCGATACCGTTACCAAACATAATTCTGTGGCATCTATAGCACCCATCATGAAGTGATCACTTTCTCGTATAGGAGATCATTCATAATTCCGTTACCAAACATAATTCTGTGGCATCTATAGCACCCATCATGAAGTGATCACTTTCTCGTATAGGAGATCATTCATAATTCCGTTACCAAACATAATTCTGTGGCATCTATAGCACCCATCATGAAGTGATCACTTTCTCGTATAGGAGATCATTCATAATTATTGTGGATTGGTGTTTCCTTAAATTGACATAAATTAATTTATGTCGAATTTTTTTAATTAATTTAACTTTATCCATTCCTAAGCGAAGCAGGTTCCATTCTAATGTCTATTTACCAACCTCCAATGATGAACGTCAAACGGTATAAAAAGTTCTCCAGTTATACGGCGTATCTGAACTCGTCTGTCTAAAAATTAGCGCATGATATGCAAAAGGTTGGCCACCCCAGGTCTAGAGCAAACTTCAATTTGTCGAACAGAAATATTAATCAAGAAAAAAAGAATGATTCTGATGAAATAAACAGATGACAAATATCTGCTTTTGAACCTATAATACTAAATTGTTTTTAATGATGTAAATTAGAAATGACAATGATAATATTCTTCTAAAATAATTAATCAAAGATGTAAAATGATGTTCGCTTACCGGATGGTTAAAGGCTATTCAAAACTTCTAATGATAAAAGGCTATTCAAAGTTTTTAATGATAAAAGACAATTCAATTCTTCTAATGGTAAACATTTGCAATACATTAATACAAAAATTACAAAAGTAGGTAATTAAAACCGAATTTCTCATTTATAAATCGATAACAGTTACAATTATATCAGCTCACTTCATTAGTGTTTATTAATCAGTGTGGATTAATTTTATTGCATATAACTCCAGTAGAGCACATAAATTTTTATTCCCATTTTTAATTACACATAGTAATATAATAGTTAAATATTAAATCCAATATTTAAATCTAGTTTAAATAGCATTTGTTTTTTAACCGATGCAATTATACGTCTCTTACAATTTTAGAATAATTTTTATTCGGCATAATTTATATCATAAAGCTCACTTAAATAAAAAGTCTCAAAAATTTTTAAAAAAATATAAATATAATAATTTTTTCTGTCTGATAAAGTTAAAATAAATTATTTCACAATTTCAGAAAAATAAGCTGCAAATTACTAATATAAAAAGCTTAATGGTGTTTAAAAATGAAAAACATAGAGATCTAAATAACTATTAAGATTAACACGGATTAAATAATTATGGTTTTTTTTACATACACGATGCACAATAAGGATGCAAATATTATTCTGAAAAAGTACAAACTCTTTTAATTTATAATATTTTATTGGTGTTATCAATTAAGTATACAATTTTTAAACATAATCATTAAGTATTTATTTTTAAACATAATCATAAAGTATTTATTTTCAAAGAAAAATGATTAATTTCTTTTTTTGAAATTTACATCTATCCTTCTGCTAAATTTATTTTCATTTTTGGTTGCCTTTTAATTAACTTCAAAAAATATTAAAAGTATTTATCAAAATTAATCCTTGGCTTTTAAAAAATATTATTAGATGATTCTTTTCACTAAAAACTTCTGCAGAAGTCCAACTGAAATAAATTGACAAAAGCTGAAAAGCTGAATTGATTTTCTCTTTTAAAGTAAGTAAAAATTACATGAAAAGTTCAGAAAATATCGTTGATAAAATATAAAATTCTGTCTACAAATTTTTTTATTTTAAAGGATTCTGAGAAGTACATTCTATGATACAAAAACAACTTAAAAAGCATCTTATATATATATATATATAAGGGTTAAACATAAAACGACCATTATAAAGGATAAATAAAACTTTATTTGAAACTGTAGAAGTTTCAAATTTTTGTATTGCATTAGCAGTAATAAGTAATAAAAAGGATAGCACTTATATTTATATCAAAACCATAAAGTTAAGTTAGTTTTTCATAATTATTGTGTTAGAGAACTACATGCTTCAATTTATGATATTGTTTAATGTTTATCAAAAGCTATTTAACTATAAGAAATTGAAATGAAAAATTTTATCAACTGGTTTTATAGTAATTTTATTTCGCAGGATGTTTTAAAAAGATGTATTATACGTATTTGATATAATTATTATACTTCATTTCATAAAGCATAAAAATTATTTCATTATTTCTAGCAAATAAAAATACCATAGTTAAATGCTAATGTCTTCAAATAACTCTAAGTAACTGATTTCCCAAGTTTTCCTGAATATTCCGAGTAAATAATAAAAAAAAATTTAAGTTTTCAAAATATAAAATGTTGATAATGATTGTAAATTATGTATATGGAAAAATATATTATCAATTATTCAGAAAACGCTTACAAACAATGCATTGAAGGGCAAAAATTACCCCCTCTCAATTGAAAATACATTAATACGATAAAATACTTTAGTATCTTTGCAAATACTTTATTTATGAATTTATTCCCGTTGTTAGAGCAAAAGAAATACTTGATCTCGTCCTACTTTGAAAATAAAAACAATTTTATGACAGCTCTAAATAATTATCTCAGCATTTCGAAAGGTAAATACTTTGATAGTATTGTTTATAAACTACAAAGATCTAGTTTATTAGAATATTTAGTTCAGGTAGCATTCGTAAAGCTCTTAACTTTACGAAAGCAAATATTTGCTCAGTTAATAATACCTCTCACTTTGTTTAACTACTAGAGTATCTGGAAAACGGGAAATAACTATACTTTAGAATTAGACGATGCTTTAAATTTGTGAAAGATATACATTAAATTGAATTTACTGTGTACCATCGATTTTGAATGTTTACCTTAATCATAATTTATCTAAAAGATCAAACATTTTCTGTTTAACTCCATATATTTATAAATTATGAATATTATCGAGATTTTTATAAGATTTAAAAATGTTTGATCAAAGATATGTTGATGTTATGTTTGCTGTATAAAAATTTGTAACATAATTTAAAGATTAATATTTTTGACCGATTAATCTTCCATAGGATATATTTTCAAGATTTCAAAATTGTTTTGTTTCTTCGTATTTAAAATTTTTAATATGATGTTTAATTTATGCTGAGGACTGTTTGAAATAATTGGATTTATTTTTTAATTGCTTGAGAGTCATAAGTTTTAAAAAGAATAAAAAGAGTAACCCTTAAAAAGAGAAAGCATTGACAAATACTTTTTTGTCAATGCTTTTAAATATATACAAAAAAAAAACAACATCTATGATTTGAACGTTGTTAACAAATATGTTTTTAGAAGGCTAAAATTCAAATCTTTCAACAAAAAAACATTCATTAAACGAAATAGATGAATTTTCATAAACAGGAGAAACAAAATCATCGAAACTATGCACCATTAATGAACTACGTGAACGAAACTATGCACCATTAATGAACTACGTGAACGATACTATGCACCACTAATGAACTACGTGAACGAAACTATGCACCATTAATGAACTACATGAACGAAACTATGCACTATTAATGAACTACATGAACGAAACTATGCACTATTAATGAACTACATGAACGAAACTATGCACCATTAATTGATTGTTCAGTTACGTCGCACTTGGGAACTAGGGACGCCGTGACGAGCCCCACAATTTTGAGCCATGGTCAAGTGACAAGGATGACACCGGAACTTGCCCCTCATTCGTCTACCTTTCACACCACAACAACTTGGGTACTGTGAGTCTCAACAGATTTCACTCGCTTTAGCCCCAATATACGACTGGTCTTTCGTGGCATCGGGACTCTAACCCACGACTTAAATAAAATTACGCCGGACACGTTTTCAGTTGAGTCAGTCGGCACTTACAGCCATGACAGCATCTATACAAAGGGAATGGCTAACTTTCTTACAAAGCACTGTTTTTAACACTGTTAAGCATTTCTACAAACCTCTATAAATATCGTTTTAAGAAGATTTGTTCTTTAGACAAACCTCCATAACGTTCTTCTGATATTCCATAATTAACGAAATTTCCCTCAAAATTTCTCTAAAGATATAAGATAGAATCGTTTCTGAAATCAATACATAATCAAAATTCTTCAAGTGAATTCTGTTTGGAGGTTTATTCAACATTAACTTATACCTTTTAGCCACTTGTTGTAATCAAACGATAGAAGGTTCTTTGTAAACTAGGATTATTTGAGAATGTTAGAGTGTGGTTATTTCCACTCTCATTCGAGGAACGAATAGTTTGAAGCCTAGTTAGTGTTCGCTCTGGGGGAAATAACCCTGAAGAATATGCTGTTTTAGTTATCAAGCCATATTATTTAAATGCACATGAAGAGTGCTTATTGAGTGTTAAGTGTCATCCTGGATTTTTTGATTGCGTAGACAACACACTGATTGAACTAAAACTATTGAACTAGATTAAAATGATAAAAATTTCTACATGCTTACTATGTATTCAATTTTATTCTTCAGAAAAATCAAATTAGCATGTTATTAGTTAAATATTCTTTCCGCTGTTTCAGAATTGGTAGTATGAAAAAAAAATAGTGGACAGACATCAAATTCTAATCACTCTGGAAGAGTCATTAGAATATTTCTGAAGGTATGGGATATACAAATTATACATTCAATCAAAATCAGGATCCTATTATTCAATTATTTTTTGTTGCTATTATTAATGCAAATTCATGTAAATGAAAATAATATTATCTTTTTAACTAATTTAATCATATCCGATAACCACTTCAAATGTTTGAATGTTATGATGCCCTGGCTTTGTACCATTGCATATTTGAGTCATCAAAACTTAATAATGTTTCATCAGAGAACGGATATATACACAATTAAATATCTGTTCTCCGATGAAATTTATTAAGTTTTAATCAAGAAAGAAGCAGGGCAGAATTTAGTTGTTTATTAGATACTAAAAATGATTCAAAACTCAGTTATTACAAATGTGGAAGACTACACATTTTACCTTTTGGAGACGAATATGGTCCGGCAAATAAATCATTGAAGGACACAAACATCAATGAATTATTCAGCAGATCCTGGAAACCCTTCGCTACACTTAGGGACTGTTTTAAAAAATCTCACGCATAAAAATTGATTTAGTTAAAAAGTATTATAACTGTAATTTTGATGTATCTTTTTTTTTTTTTTTTCGTTTTTTCAATCCAGGTATACAAGTATCTTCTTTGTTTTATTATTAATAATGATTTAATTTCACCCCCTCGATCTGTTGTTATATTTTACAATAATCAATCATGAGAGTAACGGATTGGAACTCTTTTAACAACTCTTTTACTTGCATCACCTAAAAACATTCTAATATAATCGAACTTCCTTCGTCACAGACATAACTCTTTCCAGCCATCCTCTATTCTACTCCATCCTCCCTTCATGGCAAAAGATTCATGCGAACAATTCACTCACCAACCTCGCAAATTCTTCTTTCTCCCCTACGTGGATATAGTATCTCCCCCCCCTTTTTTTTTTATCCCCGTCGTGTAGTTTGTCACTGGTGTTAAGATCTTCAATATCCGTATTTAAAGACGACAGAAGAGGATGAAGGGATGAAAAAAAGAAACGAAAATGATTTCCAGAGTAGCCGGATACGGATATGAGGAGGCGGGTGGGAAAGATCAATTTTTATTTCGTTCTTTTTCCGAATTACATCACACTAAATTTTCTTTGGGAGAAGGAAGGTTAAAATTCCCTAATTTTCCCTCTGATATTGCTGGAGTATTCATAAAATTCGAGTTTTTGATACGTAGAAAAGGTTTGAGTCTCGTTTCAGAGAAAGAAAGGACCTGCGGGTGATTTTTAATTCGCTACTGATAACAATTCCCATTTTTGGATCTTTTCGGGATTGAAAATAACAATGATCTTTTAATTATTAATATTAGCTAACATTTGTTGTTTTGAGAAAATGGCGTCAACAAAAATGCGTAGGGATAAATCAAAGGATACATGGTGTTAGATTCAAAAGATAGACATCGTAATACATTATGATTATGATAATAACATTTAGTTAGCTTAAAGTATGTTTACATTGTTAAGATGCAATTAGTTTAATATTTTATCGCCTACTTTTAGTTTAATATCCTAACAGAATATTATTGACTACTGTACTATTTAATAGTTAGCTCTTATTTTAACTTAATAATTGATTTGTATGCCTCAAATCGTTTGCTTTCATTCTTTTCTTTATGTTAACCCTGGGAAAATTTTTGTAACTTAGAATGTTTTGTTTGTAAAAGTAAAAAAGCATTCAAAATTTGAAGAAGACATTTTCTTTTCTTGATAATAATTGCTTTTGTGGAGCCTCAGACTCAGAAGAATGCTCATTTTATGCTAATTAATATTCAGCTTGAATAATTCTACTTTTTCGAGAACTTAATAGAAAAAAAAAACATTAGCACAAACTAAAATGAAATAAGCAAGGCCAGTATCAATTTTCTAATGTAATACTTAATATCTAGTTTTTTAAAACAAGTGAAATAAGGGGTCCTAAAATCATTGGATTCCACATCTCGAAATGTTTTCCAACATTACACAAAATGGGGTCTTATTTACCTAGATGGAAAAAATTCGATAAAATGAAGTGTTTTGATATTTTAAACAAATAAAATAGAGAATTATTGTTTTTGTTCCTTTGATGGTGACATTTCACCTGTAAATAAAACAATGAAATTAAAATCGTTTGAGTATGATTGCTGCTTTTCCTTTCATACTAAGAATTTTATAATCAACGTGCATCGCTTGGAACTTATATCTTTCAAAGCAACAGATACTTTATTTTCTCCACTTGTTTTTGTAGTTTCAGTAAGTTGCCATGGGAACTATGTGACATTTGTTCTGGTTTTAAAGCCTCATATGTTTTTCCAAAGTATAATAAATTATATTTGGGGAAAAATTCTGGAAGGGTATTCCTTGCCTTTTGTGCAAATCCTTCCTTTCAGATTTATAAAAGTTATTTTTCAATTATACCTCCAATAAATATATATATTATATTTGTTAAAAAGTTTTCAATTATACCACCCGTACAATATAGTTCAAACAATATATTTTTCCCGAGTTAGTGTTGAGAAATGAATTAATTAGGATAGAATAGGATTAAAAAAATGGGAAAATAATTATTGTCCAATGGTCGATTTTCATATTTCTAAGTAGTTCATGAATATGACGTCCTTCGCATTCCAAAAAAATGGTCACCATGAACTTTTAAACCAATGGTACTATCTTCATCTTCTCTGGAGAAGATTCTTCAGAAGCCTCCGATTGTTTGGATTGGTGCGTGGTTTTCGGTTACTAGTGACGACCCCAGCACTCATCAAAGGTGACAACTCGACGCAAAATAACGATGACAACAAATCGAGGTACCAATTGTATTTCGATTTTTCAGAAAATATCTTCAAAATCAAAATTAATCTATAAATCGGTGTTTGATTTTTTTGGTGCCGTTTAATAAATTACAGAACACAATGGCAACACCAATTTTCCTAACCATACTATCTGCCGCAAAAAATTGCTTATTTGAACCATCGTCATACATAACTTACAATATATTTCAGTGAAATATTGATAATAATTATAATCTAAATCACTCTGTTAATCAGTGGCAGGAGTAATAATTTTTTATTTCTTGCGTTCGAAACATTTGTCGCTAAATTTTATTCTGTATTTTTATATTTCTTTCTATTCTTTTCTGTACAAAAAACTACAAAAGAATTCGTAAGAACAAGAAATTTTGAATTGTACAAAAACAATGTCAAAAATCATTTTTATGAAGGTTTAATTTAGAAATTAAATGAACAAAAATAATTGCTTTTATTATATCTGGGGTAAATAGGCAAATTTTAATCACCACATTACGATTTATTTCGTGAACTAATAACTGAAAAGAAAAATTCGAATGAAATGATCATTAAACATGAAATAGATTTCTAAGATATTGGGCATTCCTTTTAATTAGGTAAATGGTTTTTAGAATACTTTTCTTCTACCTGAAAGTTCTGTCAGTATAGAAAGTGAAAAGAAATAATACTCTTTCAATACATTTAATAATATTTATTGCACAATATAATTTCCGTCGTTATTTATGACTTCTCTTCAGCGTGATAGTAACTTGTAAATATCACTTTCAAAACATACTTTTTCTTTAATAAAAAGTAGTGCTGGATCGTACTGCATCTGCTTCAGTTTTAAATTTTGTTCTTTTCCATTTCGCAGGCGCAGGCGATAAAGTCGCCAAAATTGATGCAACCGAAGCCAAACTAAGTCGGTTGTATTCAATGGAGCATAAACCTTTTTATTGTGTGCTGTCGCCAAAAAGATCTGCTTGGCGAGATTAGCGCTTGCGAAATGGAAAAGAACCTTCAATTTTTTCCTTTCAAAAAATTTTACAGGGTGAGAAACAAATCGTAGGAGGGCTTCAAATCTGGGGAGTAAAGTAGATGAGACAAAATTTCCAAGCCCTTTTAGCATTTTTTTACGAGTTACCAAAGCAGCATGTAGTATTGCATTATCATGATGCAGTATGATGTGCTTCCTATTGAACACCTTCGGCTTCTTTTCTTTGAGTGCTTTGTTTGTACTTATATTTACTCCTAATTGAGCTTTCCATTAGGTTCCAAAAGCTCACAATGTAGGCGTCTCATCCTGTTAACAGAATTCTCTTATTTAGGTTCTGTCTTGGTTTAGAGTAGAAGAGGGCAAGGAGCCTGGGCTCCCAACATGCTCTTTTCCTGGAAATGTTTTCATAGGTAATCCATTTTTCATCTCCAGTTATCATCCGGTTCAAGATGGGTTTGTTTTTGCTCCGAGAAAATAGAGATGAGCATATGACAACTGGATTAAGCAAATTTTCTCACTTAATTCATGAGGTACCCATCTGGAATACTTATAAACTAATCTTAGTAACGACGGAAATTATATTATACAATAAATATTATTAAATGCATGGAAAATATCTTATTTCCTTTCACTTCCCAAACTGACAAAACTTTCGGGATATGTTATTATTAAATTGTATTGATCTCTCTGTGTTAATTCTTTGAAATAGGTTCTTCTGAATTATATATATAAATAAAACGATGAGTTTGTGAGTATGGATAGAGAAAGGCAAAGATGGAATGATCAACACGAAAGAAATTCGGTACTCTGAAATTATCGATAATGAAGCTGTGTAACTCGAAGTCATTTTTTTTTTAAATTTGAATCAAATATTTTTCAAATTAGATGTTGAAATTGTTTCAAGTAATTTTGGTACACTTTGTAGCCTAGCTCTCGAACGAAACGTTGCAGCACGCAAACGATTCTTGCACCATGTGAGAAATCGAAAATGTTTTTTTTTTAAGAAATACAATTTTATTTCAAACGTTTTTATCAATTGCTGATTTTTTTTTTTTATTTTCAAATCATTGCAATGCGAAATCTTTCAATTCAAACGACAAAGTATCCACCACTGTGTGCGTAAAGAACATTTGACCCATTTCAAAAAAAGAATGGGGAAAATATCAATAATGGGATTTTATATTAGTTTTTAATTACACAAGCAGTGAGCAAATTTTCGGGTGTTTTCCTTTTTTCATCTCCGTTGAGTTTCCGCGTTACGTAATACGTTGTATGAGGTTATGGAATATCTGCTCTTTTCTGATAATTTATTCTTCATGAAGCTTTTTTGGAGATCGTTATATTTCTTTACTTGTTTGCTCTTCGTCGTAAAATTATAATTATTTTTTATGCTATGGTTTTATGATTTCTTAGATAAATTGGTTCGATTTATCTGCTTTAGATCAGTTTTTGACTTTAGTTATAAAGTTAATGTAATAATTTTTTTACAGTTTCAACTTCTTACAGTTTTCTGACTTAGATTATTTATTGATTGCTTATTTATGATAATAATTATTAAAAAAAATAGTACTTGAGATTA
Organism: Nephila pilipes; assembly: GCA_019974015.1. Classification (NCBI taxonomy): domain Eukaryota; kingdom Metazoa; phylum Arthropoda; class Arachnida; order Araneae; family Nephilidae; genus Nephila; species Nephila pilipes. The sequence goes on from BMAW01011328.1 coordinate 301,987, forward strand.
ATGGGTTTTCCAGTTAGAACCCTATATTTCTCCATTATTCAGCGTTATTTCAATTTTATCAATTTTTATTCACTAAATTAAAAATAGTTTAAAATGAGATACGTCATTCTAGATATCCACCTGCACTTTTAAAAATCATTATGAAATTTCAAATTACAATAGAATCCCATTTCCGACAGAAAACTTTTCATCAAGCTATCTCAAAGAAAGCATTTTTGAGTACACATTTTCTACATTTTCCTTTGTAAAAAAAAAAGGAGAATTTCGAATCTCAAACGAATATTCGTCGACGTATTTACCATCGTAAATATTTGTTCGTTAATCTCATCAAATTAGTTGCAGACATTACTTTTTTTTTTTCGAAAGCGTTCTTTAAAAATTCACCGAAAGAGCTTTTGAAGCGCACAAAAAAAAAAAGTTAAACGGACTCAGTGTCGCGATATATTACTGCATTACAACTTATTTCGTGACACGTCATTGTGTAATTGAATTCATTTCAGTTGGAATTCAATTATAAGGAGGAGGGTGCTATTGATTTATGTTGAGTCAACAAAGTATTTGACAGATAATTAAAGCAGTGATCTTTTCCACGCTTAGATAAAAGAAACGATTCTCTGTTATTTGAGAAGCGTTGTTTTCTAGATCAGAATGTCTTCGATTGAAAGAAACAACACTGAGTTAATTAATCATATTGAGCACACATATAAAAGTATTTTTTAGATTTGATAATGTATCGAGTATTATAGGATAATTTTTTTGATTTTTTTAGTAAAATATATCCAGTGCCAATCCAAAGAGTAAAAATAATAATGATAATGAAGGAGGAAAATTTATTGGAAGACCACTCAACTCGGTAGCTCTGTGACTCGAATGTTTAACTGTTATTCAGAGAATATCAGTTTTGTTAGACAGCAGTTTAGTCAAAATGTGATTTCGCTATCTTCGTTAAATTTCCTATTTTTGTTATATCAGTTAAATTAATTTAATATCAGATACTGGGATTAAATAATAACTATTTATTAAATTAGTTTAATTATTAGTTATTCAGGTAAGAATTTCTATATCAAGCGAAGTTTCTGAAAAAATGGAAAATTACTTTTAAATGTGAAAATAATAATGATAATTAGGGAGAAAAATTTATTAAGAGACACTGAACTAGGTTACTCAAGGGATTGAATGTTTGACAGTTATTCAGGGAACATGAATTTTGCCAGCCGATAATTCAGTCAAAATATAACATTGCTATCTTCGTTAAATTTCGTATTCCTGTGAGGTAAGTTAATTTAATATCAAGTACTGACTTTAAATAATAACTATTTATTCAACTTATATAAATATTATTGGTTTAAATATGAATTTCAAGTTACAATCTAAGAAAAATCCTGCTAAAAATGGGAAACTATCCCGTAGAGTGAAAGTAATAATGATAATGAAGGAGAAAAGTTATTAGAAGTACTGCTCAATTAATTTGCTCAGTGGGTTGCATATCTCACAGTAATTCAGAAAATATCAGTTTTGACAGATTATAATTTAGCAAAATATAGCTTTGTAATCTTCATTAAATTAATATTCCATTAGGGCAAATAATATTAATTTTGTAAGATATCAGGTTTATATAATTATCATTTACATTAAGTTAATGTAATCATTAGAACTATTCAAGCATTAATTTCAAGTATTAAATTAAGTATCTGAAAAGTTGGAAAGCTAAGCTATAAATATGCGAAGTTTTTTTGACTATTTCCGCCTAATGTGTTAAAGAACCTCAGACAAGATCAGAATATTTTTTATACATGATCCAACACACACGCACACACATATATATATGTATGTATGTGTGTGTATATATATCAGATACTGTATATATATATATATATATATATATATATTCGTTGAACGAAAACCACGCCTTCCACGACCTTGACCTAGGCTGCCTAGCCCCTCTGGGAAGGGACAGATATTCTGAGCATTTTTTGTAATTTATAATTCAAAAGTTCTACTCTATGCTGGAAATACTTTTCCTAACACCATAAGAATAATTGTTTTAAATTCTGTCTTTGTATTATAAATGTACGACTGGTCAGTAAAAAAACTTTCAGGACAACCTGTATCCTATCTATTCAAAAATAGTTGTTACAAAAAAAAAAAAAATGGACAAGTATCATATCTATGTCATGTACTTAGTGCTTAGGATGCGAACGCCAATGTTAAACGAGGTCCTTTTAACACATAGTATCTTACTGCAGTGGGGCTGATGCACGTTAAATGTCAGATGGTGGATGTGGAAATTTGGAAGGAGGTCCAGCTGATGTAGTCCTTGTCATTTTACTGGGATAAAACTACGTACGTCACTAATAGTTCTCTTATTGCATCGAAAGA
>BMAW01011328.1:308874-332350 GCA_019974015.1 Nephila pilipes
TGACGTTAATAAGCAATAAATTAATGAAAAACTAATGCATTGTAAATAAGAAAAGGAAAACATGCGTCTATAAAGAGACGAATTATACTTAACTTTTAAGTTATTTTTAAATTACAAAGATTAAATCTGAATAAACAATATAAATTATTATTTTTTTACAAAACAATGTCTATGATAGCAGCATGTAAATTAATAATGTAATAAACTAATATTCAAAATCGTATTTAAAATGTGGACACTGTCCACTACAAATTTACAGGATGCAAGAAAATAAATGCACGGGCAAAGAAAAAAAATAAAATCACGGGCAAAGAAAATAAAGTGGACAGTCCTACCTTGTTACTTAATTTACAAAGTAAACACATGCTAACGGGCATTTGTCTCATTTCTTGTACTTAAACTACAAACTTATAAGACTTGTATCATATCTTTTTGTGCATAACAAACATGCACAAAAGGCTTATAAAATTATTATACATTTATACACAATTTGCTTTTCTCCTCTAGTTGGTCTTTTTTGATGTGGTCATAAGGTTCACAAAATAAATCAATTTATAACAAAACTAATAACATAATTAAAAACCAGTCGAAAGTTCTATGCAAAGTTTTACAAAGAACAAATTTAGCCACCCAATGTGCGCTTTTTTTTATAACTATTATTAAATTACTCAGTTAGCTATAAGAATTAAAATAAACGAGGAAATATCGAGAAATGGGTAATAGTAAGCTTTTCCGATATTAAAATGAAAGGAAACGATAAATTATTAAACTGAATATATTTAAGCTAAATGCATTTAAAATTAAAGCAAGCTATGAATTACTAAATTGAATATTATATCAGCTACATGTAATTAAAATTAAAATAAACGATTAATTAATAAGTCGAATATATTTAAGCTAAATGTAATTAAAATGAAAGCAAAGAATAACAAGTTGAAAAGTGATCTGGCACGCCAAAATTGATCCATCTAAAACAATAGCACCTTGAGTGGCTAATAAGAAACATGGCGAGCGGTAAGAAATTGCGAAGTTGAAAGTAATGACAGCGTTGTATCGAACATTGTATGAGGAAGTGCCGAATCGGGTTTTATTGTATTCTTATCCATATGTAGTTCTCGTTCTTGAACAATGAAAACTTTCAAAGATTTTGTAAAAGACGAGAAGTTTATCGCTTTCTAGCGTGACGTAAATTTATCTGATGTCAAAAATAAACAAACTCGCTGAAAACAAACAAAGAAGCAAATGTAACATTTCCGGGATTTAATGGAAAGAGCGAATGTAGATCAATGTTCGATATTTCCGAAAGTTCATTGCAAATATAGAATTTTGTGATAATTATATTTCGCTTAACTTTCGGTATCTATAATAAGCAGGTTGTGCGGGAAACATTGCATTTTGTTGTTTTCTTTTGCAGTAAGTTTCAATGGTGAAGCAACAAAGGTTTTTAAAATCCAATTCAGGACAATGTCCCTAGTATCCAATTTTTCTTTTAAGTTAACAGGCAAAAAAAAAGGAAATCTAGTACCTTAATTTATAATAATAAGTAATTCATATGTGTAGAAGCAATTTTTTGAGGGTCTTGCGATAAAAAGAGAGATTTTGTCCTGTTGTTTAAAATGTATATTTAATTCAAATCTACTTTCGGTAATTTTTTTGGATTCCATTAGTATATAAATTGAGGTAGTGCACCAATCGATAGATTAAAAAATAAACTCATTTGTATATAAATTTTATATTTGAGCCTGTAAAAATTTTAACGAATTTTTAATTAAAAAACATTTTACTGGTCAAGAACAATTTTTCAAATAATAATTACATATTTGATCGACTTGCCCTTTCACAAAATTTATCCCATATTAAAATCCAAGGTAAGCAGCTGAGAATGTTAACTTTTCTCATCCCAAAAATCTTACACCGAATCATATTCATGATATAAACTGCTCCGAAATATTCTAATTTTTTATGGATTTCTGTTTTACCTAAAAGTTAAAAAAAAAGTGCAGTGACTTTCTTTAGCAACGACGATCACAGAAATTAAAACACATTAATAATAACAAGAAGGAAAATTCATTTTGATTTAGTAATCAAGATCAGTTCGAAGAATGGGACGAGTTTTCTCCGGACTGACAAATCGGGGATTCAAATCTTCTCATTCACTCAAGATCAACTGATATAACCTTGCCAGCCAAAGTATGAAAAACTACCCCCCAAAAGTGGCGGAAAATATAATACTCCCAAAGAAGTGGAGCAAAAACATTTGGCGCTAAAAAATATAAAATGCTATTTTCGGTTGTTATTCCGTTATGTAATAATAAATTTAATTTTTACAACTTGAAAATGAAAAATTTGGAGCTAATGCCGTATGCATCCTGTTAGTTGTTACTTTTTTTTTCTTCTTTATTTTGTTTTTGCTTTTGGCGAGGAGATTTTTCATGTCACATTTTGGGTACATCGATTGTTATGTTAGGCCTCAATACCTCACATACTGAGTTGGCGAAAAAAAAATTGGCATATGGATGTGTTCTGCATTTTAGCCAAAATTTGTAAACTTTTCTATCTTTCATTGGTAAAAAATTATAAATAAGATTTTCCATGAACAAGAACTTAGCCATGAATCTTATGTTACAGATGTTTATCTGAAGACAAATGGGCTAGCAAACAATTTATTTGTTTGATATATCTGATTTCTTGTACTATATTTAAAGTATTTAATTTTAAAAATAATTATGGATAAGCTTAATCATTTTGATGTTTATCACAGATTGAACTAATACATGATTATGATAAAATTATTAAAAATAATTCGAGATAAGAATCAAAGTTCTTAAAAACAATGTTTTTATATGGTGGCAAAGTTTATTAAAAAAATTATTGAAATATTAGTTAAAACTTGTCGCAAACGTCTAATTATTGCGTAGGTAAATGTCTAAAAATCGTTCAGCAAAAAAAAAAAAAAAAATCGCCAAGTTTGGCAATTTTTGAAAATGCGCCAAATGATTGCGCTAAACTGCCTTCATAAAAAAAAAATATTGAAATATTAGTTAAAACTTGTCACAAATGTTTAAATATTGCATTGTTAGGCGAGTAATAACGATTCCCAAAGTTTCAGAGCTCTGGCTTGAATGGAAGTTGGTTAAATTAACGATCAAAAATTTGATGACACACTGATACACACACAAACAGACACACACCAAGTGAAATACATAAAAACGTTTTAAAGAAGTTATTATTCAAATTTAACGTTAAAAACCCAAAGCGTACTGCGCAGTTTTTCTGATATTTATAAATAAAATTTAATCTTTATCCCCAGAAACATTTTTACAATCATAATAATATATTAATGAAAAAAAGTAAAACAAATTAACAAAAAACAATTTTTAACAAAAGTGTCCAAAAAGTTTTTCTTAAGGAATACAATTTCAAAAAAAAAAAAAAAAAAAGATATATAAAAATAGCTAAAAATGCATTAAAAATGTTTAAACCTATTATTTTGGAGTATTTTTTCTTCTATTCATATCGTATAAATATTCGCTTAAAGAGTATATTTAAATTTTTTTAAAAAAGAAAGAAATGCGATTTGTATTTAAATTTTTTTTACTGTATTGGTATTAACATAATTCACAAATGAAGCATTTAAAATATAATTTTTATACGTAGAATAAAAAGTAAGTAAATAATCAATATAAGATATCTGTATAAGGTAATTCGACAAATAAATGTGTTTTTTGGGAAATCATAACACTTTATACCGATATTTATTAGAATTTATCAAAAGTCTCTGTGACACTTGCTTTGAAGTAATTGTAGAAATTCAGTCACAATTTAGATTTTATACTTAGTAAGAAATCCATCGACTTGAATTTAAACAAAAATTAATTAGTAAATTTGTAGAAACAAGCATTTTTCCTCAAGTTTGCGCCAAAAATAAAACTATGAGGCTCTTTAAATTAAACGAATGAAGTGAGTAGAAGAAATTAAATGAATGAAGTGAGATATTTGAAATAAAACTTGCCTGTATTTAAAAAAGTGAAGCTTTACTAGAAAATCCCGAAAAATTAAAATCTTAAAATGTTACACGAAAGGCTTCTATAAAAACAAGTCTTTCCCATTTCTTCAATTAACAACCATAGTAACTTAAATTCAAAACACTTTAAGAAAATCAAAATTAAAACCTCAGCAGAACTTTTAATTAAAGACCAAACGACAAAACTAAGAAAAATGCCTCAACAACAAAACAAAGCACAACATATCATCACTTGTTGATTACACCACCTCGGCAGCAATTCCTCTTCTTCTGACGAAAAATTCCCCAAATTCCCTACGGGAATCCCTCCCCCTTTCCCCATGAAAAGTCAGCCGATCTCTAATTTGAATTTTTCAACAGTAACCCCTGGTCTTTGTAGTCATTCTAATGCCACAGTTCTTTTTTTTTTAATACTCGGTCTCTTTTACTCTTCGCCGCCATCTTTGTTTTCGCCGGTAATGAACAAAAGGAACAAATCACACCACACAGCTTGTAAGGCGAGTCATCTTTTTATTCTTTTGTTTGAGCCGGACAACCATGTGTAGAGGTTATTTTAACTCCACCGCTGCGTGTGGTGCTGATTACCAGTAATTTGATGAGTGTTCGTCACTTTTGTGGGTTGAGGGGCATGTAGGGTTATGGTGGGGCCACTGTCCCCTAACATGCTTTTATGATTCAGTGATATTTGGATGAGTAAGCAAAACATGCGAGAATGGGAAGGGACAGTTATTCTTTTTTTTTTGAATTCGCAAAATTTTTAATTGGTTCGTTTGTTGTAAGAAGTTTTGTAATGACGTATTTTCATGTAAAATTTATAGATTCGTGAATCAGACGTATTTTGCATTCGTTTGAAGGAAAACGCATGTGTAGAGAAAGACGGTTTAGAATAATAGAACGATTTGTTATGGTTACTGTAAGTTTTTTCACTAAAATGCAAATGTATGGAAAAATCAAAGAAATAAATACAAAGAATCGAATTATTTAAATATGTAAAGTCATTTTATAAACAAATAAAAACCATATTTGTTATTCATAAAGTAAAGTTTTTTTTTTATACAAGGCTATTTTATACGTCTGTATATATATGTAACAATAAAAGTGTGTTTGTGCGTGTATTTTTGTACAATAAACGTCTATTAATAGAGAATTGAGAAATTTGAATAAAAGAATATAATTTGAAACTAATTAAGATTACAATAATCAATATTCGTTGCCATATGTTTTTAAATTCAAATATTATACGTACAATTTGCTTATTGGTGTGTGAATGGCAACATCAAAATCAGTACTCAAACTTACGGTTATGATTCCTTGACTTCCGCAGCTGGTTTCTAGAAGCAAAGAAAATGCAAAAAAGTCGTGCCATCAGAGCACCGTTTCCTATTTTATTTTCCATTCCCTATATTTCTTAATATGATCTAAGAAATTCAGAACTTTGCAAAGCTTAGTTACGTGGATTTATATACGGATCCACTAAATCGTATATCATGGATATTTTTGGTAGGAACTCTCAAGCGATAAATCTCTAAATACAGCACACTATTATCTCTTTAATATGTATATCTTATGTCAAAATGGGAAAAGAATTCTAAATGAAAGAATCATTCTTTATTGAAAAGGAATTGTTTTATTTTCGAAAGTGTTTTAGTTACTACTTCATTGAGTCATCGCCAAAACAAACAAACAAAAAAAATCTGATGTTGAAGAAATTTGCATACAACCAACAGAAAAGTAACGAAACATACACTAGTAATAATATTAGAATGTGCTACGTAGTACACATACAAATCACAATGGAAGCGTAATATATTACTTTAAAAAAAATTATATTTTGAATGCAAAACCTTCATACAGGAAAGAAAAAAAAAAAAAAAAAGGAAGGAGGGAGAAGGTAAGTCGTGAATACTTTCGAATCCTTGTCAGAATCTAAAGATCCGAATTACTCACCAAATTCGAGGAAATTTCGAGTCTCGTGAGAGGAAATTAACATTATCAAATTAACATTACAGGAACAAATTTCATTTTAACATATATATATATATATATATATATATATATATATATATATAGGATTTTTGAATTTTGGATACATTTTTTAAGGAGGATGAGGGAACAACACTTTCAGCTGATACACGGTTCGGTTTATAGTCCGAAATACACGATATTAGAATTCTGAATGTATTTACGACCACATAATATGAGTATTTCTCGCCATTTCTTATTAAGATTTTAAAAAAAGTCAGTTAATCTCCATAGAACTACTTGTGCTACCTGGTTAATTAATAAACGATAGGGAATCGTAAAATTTTAGTTATTATTAAAAATAATCTATATATCTAGATTAAACTTATTCTGCATATTAATTTATCCGTACGAACATAATGTTGTAAATGGTAGCTGCTATTTTGATTTGTTTGATTTCAAGAAGCCCTAGATTGGAGAAACCCACAGTGCCAGAAAGTTTTAATTATTATCCTGGAGAACCATAAAGTTTTAATTATAACTAAAAATAATACAACAAAAACATAATTTTTATCTAATATTCTTAAGACTTTCCTACATAGTCATCATCCAAAGTTATTTGTTTCTTCCAGCGTTACTTGACTATTTGTATGAAGACCATCATTGTAAAATTTATCAGATTGAACTATATTTTCATACTGAGGGATATCTATACTATTCATATACTACTGAGGGATATCTATACTATTCATATACTACTGAGGGATATCTATACTATTTATACTACGGATTCCAAAAACCAAACCAACCAACTTATAGCTGTAGTTTACTACATTATGCTCATAATGATAAATTCTTTTGCAGAATAAATTTTATCCAGATATCTCTCGTTACTTCGAAGTAGTAATCAAAACTTTACGAAACCTCTTCTTAACTGTATAAACTATTTCATTTCATATATTTAATTTTTGTTATTGATATAAGCTAATTAATTCTAACGAAGTTTAGTTTATGTTACTTATTCAGTAATAATTTTATTGTATAAATTCACAGTGGTAAAGTTTACAAAGATGCTAGTGTTCTAGAACTTTGTTCCAAATATTATAAAATATCTTTCTAAAAATATATAAATGCATTCTAAAGAATTTTAAATCTATTTCTTAAAGGAAAAATACTACAAATAATGTATAGGAAATTCCTCGATATATTATTGTGGTACAATTTTTATTATAATGAGGAAAGTTCCAAGATTCTATACATAACATTTATGAATAAATCAGCATATTAAAATTCGTAACAAAAATTTCCTATCATTTGTTGTACAAGGTTATCGATTTTGGTTATCCCGATTTTTTAAAACTAGTTATAAATAGATAAATGTTCCATTGAAGGTTACGATTAGTTAAGAGTATAGAGATAATTTTATGATCTATTGTTTATCGCATTCTAAAAAACATTTTTTACGCATTCATGTCTACTGAAGTGTTTTATATTGCAATTTTTATTAAGTGCCTCCCAACTACTTTTAAGAATATTTAGTGTTAAGTTAAAGTAACTATTAATCAAATAATGTTTTATATTGTAATTTTTATAAAGTACCACCCAACTACTTTCAAAAATATTTAGTGTACAGTTAATGTAACTATTAATCAAATAGTTACATACATAAAAATTGAAAATAATATACGAAAGTTGCCAAAGTTGATATAAAAATTGGTATGATGCCAACAGTGAACGCTTAATCATATTTTGTAAGACAGGTAAGTGGTAGTTCTCTATACACTTGGTCCTTATATTAAATACAGATATTGATACGGATACAGACATAAAATATTAAGGGAGATCAAGTTCTTCGTATACTATTCTAATCAATGAAAAAAGATAAAAGTATCAAAATTTTAAGTTATATTTTCTTTTAAAACTACTGCAATAAATTTTGTCATCTAATGAGTTTTTTTTTTTTTAACATTTAGGACGCAGAATGTGAAACACAAAAGACCGAATGTCCTTCAAATACTTAACGTTTGTAACATAATTATAAAATGAAACAATATTGAACTGCCTTACAGAAAATCTTTCAAATATCACTGAGTTTTTATATTTGAATGAAATGCAGTAGTAACGAATAATTTCACACACGATCAATTCTAACTTATATTGATCTTTTTAACAAGAAAAAAAAGGTATGAAGACAATATTGTCTAGAAAGACAAGACTGTCTAAAATTACTATCAAATTTTAATTTTTTGAAATTAATTTTATAAATTGATTACAATTTTTGAAACACGAATGAAAGTAATTTTTTACAAACGCGAGGGTCGTGTTTTTTTCAATCTCCGAGAGAGTTACCAAACAATCAGATGAATAGTTAGAGATGGGAATGCACGGTGGGTGACTGTTCATTATCTGGACGACTGTTCATCTCATATCTTAAGCCCGCAGACCGTGGAACAATTCCTGTTCCTGTCAAGTGCGAGTAAGTGGTATTATTTACTTTCTTCAAAAGGAAATAATGCTGGAGAAATTCACTGAAAAATGAGCCGAGTATGCAGGAGAAAACTTTGATTGATGCTGTAATGCGTGAATGGTGTATACAATTTAAAGATGGGTGAACCGACGTATACGACGGAGAAGGACGTGAATTCAAGTCCGTTCAAATAAACTCCCAACATCAGGAAGATTATGGCGACGGGGTTTAGGACCAAAAAGGTGTCTTAATTGTTGAGATCATGGAATAGATGATCAAAGCTACTATTTACTGTCAGACTTTACACGACTGCAAAGAGCCATTGAAAACAATAGAAGAGAAATGCTGACTTCTGTTGGCTTCATTCATGACAACGCCCACCCTCATAATGTAGTTGTAACCCCAAAGTTTCTGGAACAGCTTAAATGGGATGTGTTTGATCATCCGGCGTATAGCCCTGACTTAGCGTTGAAAGATTTTTATCTCTTTCTTGAATTGAAGAACTGGACAAGAGGTCAAAGCTTCCAGACCAACGAGAAGCTGCGAAACAAAGTACAGGTCCATCACACATCGCTGGCGACAACGTTTGTCAAAGAGGGGAGCTAAGAGTTTCTTCCACTGATATGTCAAATGCCTGGATTTTTACGCTGAGTATGTTGAAAAGTGACCATGTTTGTACATAATTTTTGGTAACAAATTCTTCTGTAGTCTTGCCTTTTTTTATAGTCCATTGGTGCCTGAAAAAAAACCCCGATCCTTGTATATTGTGATATCAAGTGTGTATTAAAAATAAGTTTTTTATATTAAAGGGAAAATCTGAATAACAAATGAAGTTTTTACACCTAATTTCTTATTTTATTCCTCTTACTTTTTTTTTGTTATTTTTGTTAAAAATCTCATTTACTCTTCCACGAAACATGAAAATAAAAAGTTTAAAGAAGCATTCTAAAACTTTAATTAAAAAAACACTTTTAAGGTAATTTAAACATTAAGTCATTTTGCAAGATCTGAACTTTGAAGCTAAGATCTCATAGGAAACCAACGAAAAACTGGAAAAGAAATATGATGTTCCGGCTTCGATACTCAGGATCTGATCCATCGAAACTTACTGAGTAACCAAGAAAAAAAAGCAGCCAGATGGGCAAAATATTTTATTTATAAATTTGATATTCTTTTGTTTATAGATTTATCTTTTATACTTACAGATTTATTCTCTTTTCAACATTTATTTATTCCTTCAAAATAATTTTCAATTGAAATTTATTCCTTTTATTTGTTACTTTGTACCTTTATATTTATTGATGCATTTGCTTAAACCTTGTCCTTTCCGCTTATCAATTCATCACTTTATATCTTCTTGATCTTATTTATTATCACTTTATAGCCTATTGTTTTTCTTTGTTAATTTAACAATTTACTTTATTAATTTAATCATTTAAAGTTAGTATTATATGAAATAAAAGAAAAACAAATCTATTGAAAAATGTTCTTTTTATTTATCCATTCCTTTAAAATTAACTCTATTCAATAAAAAGAAAAAAGAAAGAAAGAAGAGGATGAACCCTAAAGGAAACAATAACTACTTTTAGGAATGAAAAATAAAATTCAAATTACTCTTACAGTAGAAAACATATTTTGCTAGGATTTCCGGGTATTAATTAAATTTAATGATCGTGGTTTATAATATAAAGTAACGATAACATCAGTTGCTAATACATTCTAAACTTATTTTTCATATATTTCAAGAGCAACGTAAAAAGTGAAAAGAAAAGAACAAATAAGAAATAAAATATGGAACGATATTCAATGCGAAATGATTAACTCAAAATAACGTTCGATTTTTTTTAAATATAAAAGTGCGTATCTTTTCTTTGGGTAAGTTGAGAATAGTGAATCTAGACAGAGAGAGAGAACTTTGAGAAACTAGATTAGGGAACTATTCATCCGAATACGAATGAGATATCAGTCCTTTTGATAAATGCTAACTTCTAATAAGCATAATGATTAGTTCTGGCCGTTACAAATCGAATTTCGCGTAATGACTGAGAGAACTGTTGACGACAGCATTTCATCAATTTCGGCGCGCAACGAGTTCGCTTCGATAAAGATTGATTAGCAGCAACCGTTGACGTTCTACAATGAAGCGAATTCCAACTTATATCTTCATTTCAACAGTCACTTGTTTCGCACGTTCCATGAATTGGAAATTGTATGGATATTCAGCCGCATTGGTATCCAGAAATGAATGGCTTACCTACATTTTGTTTTTTTAAGTCAACAATATTTTAGATATTCTTCGCAAGCTTATTATTGGAATAACTTATTTCTTTTTTAGACTTGCATATATATATATATATATATATATATATATATATAAACAAGTTATCATGTTTTGAATTATTTAGATATTTGTGTTAATTGTTTTCGGTTTGCAGTTATTTATTAGTTAGAAAAGAGAATTTTTCAGAATTTATAATAATTTTTGCATTTTGTATTATTATTATAAATGAGTTTTTCATAATTATGATGTAAGACATCCTCGAGCTAAATTATCGCCATTAAAAAAAGTTAGAATTTTATGGATATAGAAATGTAGAATGAGTTAAAAATTACATGATTACAGAAACGATTCACATTTCTTGATAAATGAAATTTAGAATATTTGCTATCTAATATATTATTTTATGTAAATTAAATTAGAATTAGGATTTTATTTAAATGTGTTATATATTATATTTGTGCATAATTGAGGATTGTGGCGTCATTATTCTATTGAGTTTTTTTTTTTTTTTTTATAATTTTTGTCATTAAATAATTTTCTGAGTGGGATGATTTGGATTTATAAAGCATGTTTAACCACGCATTTCTGTCTAGAGTCAGAAACATCATCTTCAATTTTCGACTTTTTTGTCACAAATATGATTTTTTCATCTTTTCAATTTGAAAAATCTTCTGATAATTTTATGTATATAATGATTGTTTTGTACTATTGATCGTAAGTAAGATTTACATTTTCTACATTATCTTCATTAAAAAATGTTATAAAAATGACATACGAATGTAAAACATATAATTACTGTAAATTATACTTATAGTAATATATACGAATAATTATTGTAAATAATGAGAAAAATGCGTAATGTACATACACTCTATTCTAATAAATGTAAGCAGAAATGCTCCCTGTAATTACGTAATGGAAAAATTCTTATTTAATATTTTTATTTATTTATGTTTTAGTACTCGTAAGTCTTGGAGAACGTGGATATATATAGAACATACAGTTCTGTCATAAAATTCATAAGTAAAATAATTTAGATTTTGCAGTTATTTTTATTTTAAAATTTCCTGACCCTAAAGTGTATTTTAATAATTAAGGCTCTTTTTTGCCATTTTGAATGTATGAGATTGTTGTTATTCTTATGGAGTTTGTAATAAAATTCTCAAAACATTTATATTTATTGGAATTCTATACAATGCAACCGAAAGAATAAAAAAATAAGAAAAATTTCTATCCTTATATACATTTCTCAATATTTTCGAAAGAATTCTTATGCCTTTTTTAGACATTTGATCTACAGAAATATTTGAAAATGCTTTCTATTTTTTTTCTTTTCCAGGTACATTTTATTGCATTCCAATAAATATAATACTCTAGTTTTACATATTAGATTTATTAGAGATTATTATTATCTTTTGGGTTTTCGATTTTCGGAAATATTTGAAAGGGCTTTCTGAAATTGATGAGAAAATGCAATATGATATTAAAATCAAAGGTCTAGCATTTTTTCTTTCTTGTTCGAATACATATTTCTGCTTTCCAATAAGAACAATAATCTAGATTTATAAGATTTAGATATTAATAATAGATTTAGAAAGTTTCTTAGAAATAATAGACTTTCGGTACTCTCAAAAATTAAAATTAGTTGGAGGCTAAATGTTTACTATTGATTAAATGAAGGTTATTGATGATAAAAAATAAGAAAAATGGAAATTACTGTAATTTAATATATAAATATTGTGGAGATCAGTGTAATTTCAATTTTAAAGAAATTTAGGTAATTTATTGACTAATTCTATAAATTTTACAAAAAATTTAAATTTATAAATAATACTGCTCACAAATATTGAAAAATATTTTTAGGAGCCACATTTGGTATAAAATCTCTGAGTTGGTGAACCTAACCGAAGTGAAAGAATTAATTGAAATAATAAATGATAGAAAATTGAAAATAAAATATTCACAAGCCCGGACAGTGACGGAGAGATTATATATTAGATACTTCTGTAAAATCCCGTCCACCATTTTCACCAAATCAGGACAATATCGCCAAAAGATACGATATTTCGCCGAAAAAAAAAATTGAAAATTTCCGTAAGCGATGGAATTTTTTTGCCAATATTTAAAGCATCGCTACAGATGTGATGTTTTCCTGTTTCTAATAATTTTTTCGAAACAGGAAAATAATTTTTCCAGTTTAAAAAATTATTAGGGAAATAATTTTTCCTGATTCTGCTATTTGTCGTATCGATGGGATTGACTTTTTTCCCTATTTACCACGTGTCTTTATGTAACTTTGTTAAGGCCTTATTTAAACAAAAGTTCTGTAAGCTATTATCATAAGCTGTTATTTTTTAAGAAAAAAAAAACATTTCAAAGTTAAACCACTGTTATTACTTTGTAGATCCATTATAACTGGCGTGCATACGGTGCAAAACTGTAGGGATCGGCCAAATGATGTAATAAAAAGCATTGGGGAACTAATCCACCATTTAAGTTCAGACATTATGAATTTATGTGGCGTTAGATTCAATGAAGAGGAACCATTCGTTTCTATTTTGAATAGAATTAAGGAGTTTTTCGGCCAACGAAATGATTGGTGTAAGTTCAGACTAGTTGGCGCTAAAGTAGGCGCTAGAATTGCGCCAACTTCCGAGGTTGATGTGATTTTACGCAAGTATCATTAGATTTTATTATTACTTAAAAAACGTATCTATATATTATGAAAAGAACAAATAGAAATACTTATACATTTTAAAACGACATATTTGTGTGAATCAAAGCCCTTTGTAATAAAATAAAAATAGGCCCAATTTTGTGAATCTTGTAACAAAAATTTTTAAAGTATACCTCTTGAAATTCGACCTTGGGAAGAAAATATCTTAACAAGATATTGAGCTCTGATATTTCGCTAAATATCATATTATAATGAAAAGAAAAAAATATAAATGTCTGTAAAGATTTTTTACCCCTTTCGTGTCAAGTGCAATACATCCTTTTGATTTTTGTCTTCATAGTGATTTTTGTGAGCATATAGAGTTAATATGCCCAAGAAAAATTATTTAAAATTGTTTTTAAATACTGATTTTCTGTTCCATTGCACGTCTACTTCTAAGAAGTAGGTAAATAAATAAAACTGATCGAGGTGCAAGATTAATTCAAGGTCAAATCAATTTTAGCTAAATGATAGCTTTACGAAAAATTACCTTGAAGTTATTATATCAGGATGTTGATTCATGTTGATCAAGTCAGAATCAGGGCCTTGACATATCTTGTCATCTTTAAACTGATTCATCACAGTCGAAGAGGATTTGCTCATTAATTTTGATCTTGAGCCCCATGTTTAAGAAAGACATGCTGCTCAAATATTTTCATTGTTGTTGTTCATTTTATGTAATTTTAAAAATTTCGAGCTAAATTTTTAAGAAAATTGCAAGAATTTAAATTTTCTTAAGGAATTGTAGTTTGAGAAATGGATGAGACACTAAAACTCTTACGATCGTGGTACACTATCATAGTTTCCAGCTCAATAAATAGCTGTGTTCACTTAAGTGGCCCTCGTAGCCCAGTGGTCATGGTCGCGGACACACGGCCAGCATTGTTTTCGTCGAGTCGTGGGTGCGAGCCTCGAGGTCACAAAAGACCCGCCTTGTAACGGGAATGATGCAGGTAGATCTGATTGAGGTCCCAAGCCTCCTGTGGAGGAATGTGGAAGTTTAGAGAGAAGGTGCCAAATCAGGTATCTTAATTGTCCCTTGACCGAGGTTCAAAAATATAAAGTCAGTCACCAAAAGTCCTTGTGATGCTTTTCAATGTGATGTTAATAAGCATTAACAGTCACATCTTCATATAAAACCGAAGGTTCGAATTCCGATTCCATCGAAAACTAACGTTCGAACCAAAAGTTGGCTACTCTCTAAATTCAGTGGACCTTTAAAACCCTCTCGTGCGCATGGTGCAAAGATTCAAAGAGAACAGTACATTTCCGGACAGTTCTCGTCGTTTAATATAGGCTATAACTAATGGAGCCCTTTGCCAATAACCCTAGAGCAGTTCAGAGACAGAAATCTAAATCAACCCATGAAACAAAAATTATATTTCTTAATTTGCATCATACCAAAGCTGTTCAACGGTTCGCAGCTGGGCACTCCTCTATGAATTCTGAAAAAAGCTGTACAACCAGATGTTTTCAACGAATCTCGTTATTTTGAACGAATCTCAAATGGAACGAAAGATGTTTCAACTCATACTTCACTTCCAAAAATTGCATACTGAGCTGTACCAATTGAGAAATTCAGTTCTATTTGAGGTTAACATCTACAAATAATAATTATTTAACTCCGAATTCATCGATGGCATTGTGACTGGAACCCCAAAACCAACGGCAACACAGCTTGAGACTTTACTTAGCCATTCATCTTACTGTATATAATCTTGAATCACATCAATATTATACTATAATTAAATAATCATATCCTTTTTTTATCTAATCTTCTTAGAAAGCAATCGGATTCCTAGAATGATTAGAGAAATAATATTTTTTTGGAATCTTAGATAATACAAACTTCTTCAACAACTATAGAACAATTTAATTGTCATAAGGGTTATATAATCGAGATTGTTAAAAGCTTTTTTTTTATTTGATCCCACAAAATCTATAAAATGCACCTGTCAGTACTGGTAAATATAGTGTTGTTCATGTAATTAATTGGTGTTGTTCATGTAATTAATTGGTGTTGTTCATGTCAGTATAATATGGTGTTGTTCATGTAATTCTTTTAAGGAATGTGGCCGTGGTAGCCTAGTGCTCATGTCGCGGACTCACGGCCGGTGGTTTTCTTCTAGTCGTGGACTCGAGCTTTGATGCCACTTAGACTCGTCGTGTAGCAAGGCACGTTAAACCTGTTGAGACTCAAAATACTCCCGTAGGTGAAATGTAGAAGTTAGGAGATGGAAATTTCATCTCACATAAATGTCATATTCGTCACTTGTTCGAGATTCAAAATTGGGAAGGCTCGAGTTGTTCTAGTGCTACATTAACAAAATCAGCCAACTTTTTAAGGAAAATTGGTGCTCTTTTGCATACGTTTTTAATACGACATTTACTTAAAAACGCTGGAATATTTGCATAAAAATTTAACAAACTAATATGATTTTCTCAGTGTTTCCTCTTATATAGTATACGTGTTGATTTAAGTCCTATTTACTAACAATGGTCACAAGCTCACCAAAATTGGTCACAAGCTCACTAACAATAGTCACAAGCTTACTAACAATGGTCACAAGCTCACTAATAATGGTCACAAGTTCGCTAACAATGGAAGTAAATTTTTAAAACGTTTTTCTGAATTTCACTTGGTGTATGTGTGTGAGTGTGCGTGTGTGTGTGTGTCATCAAATTTTCGATCGTTAATTTAACCAACTTCCCATTAAGCTAGAGCTCTGGAACTTTGGGAACCTTTCTTATTCGCCTAACAATGCAATATTTAGACATTTGCGACAAGTTTTGACTAATATTTCAATATTTTTTTAGAAATGTTATTTGTGTAGTAATCTGGCGCCATCTATGGGAGATATATTGAATTTCGCAGAGAGAGTGATCTTAAAGATGAGAGATTTGAGATTTTTTGCAAAGTTTTAACTAATATTTAAATAATTTTTTAATAAACTTTGCCACCATATAAAAACGTTGGTTTTTATCTTGTTTCTGGCTTTTCTTCTGACCTCTCATATCGTTTACTTCAAAACAAATTATCTGCATTTTTCAAAGAGGGCGCTAGCTGCAGGTGCATATGAACTTAAGCAGTGAAAGTTTTACAGTTCCTTCTTTATATGAGCCACCTTGTTCGGCATAAGAATTCACTAATAAACTACCGATTGAGTATAAGAACAAAAAGTATACAAGAGAGAGGCATATCTTTAAAATAATACAGAAATTCAGATTATGCTTAATGTGGGAATGGTACTTATTCTAAAAAATTTCAGAACAGTTATGATTTGAAAAGAAATGTAAAATTATTATAGTTGCTAAATTATAAAATTGCTTACATCTAAGAGCTTTTGCCAATTTCCGAAGATCTTAAGAACATTTTATGACTCTATTTTAGTTATTATCATTTCAACCCTGTTCAGTATATCGTCCTAGGAAAGAAAAACACTGAAAATCGTCCAATGCGGCGTCAAAAAACAGTTATAAATATGTTGATGCCGGAACACAAATTTTTCTGAATGTCTGGAATGATTTGTTTTCCTGAATGAGATATTTACGCCTTTCGCTGTCATTTCGCGGTCTGAAAACATCACTACCAATAAAATACTTTGTTTCATATGTGAATTTTTCCTACTGCTGGTTTTTCAAGTGTAATAAAGATCGATAAAATGCTGGAAGGATTCGCATAACTTGAGAATATTTTAACCGTTTAGTAGTTGGAAAAGCGACTTTTTTAGGATCGAAACTCTTAAGCATTTATGCTTCCTGAGTATGAATAATGTTAATAATTAAAAAAATTTCATAATACACACACAAAAACTAATTATTTATTGAAATCAAAAAGCTTAGATGAATTTCGTAATATTGGCAAATGTTGTGATCGTAGAATTTTGACGCCTGTGATGAATATTTTATTACGTAATATGTATTTTACAATTTTGAGTTACATTAATTAAATAAAGCAAGAGAAAATCAAAATATTTTAAATGTCGACATAATTAACATTATAAGAGAGCAGCGGCGAAAAAACATTCTTTATGAATCGTATCCAATTGATCTAAAATAAATAATTTTATAAAAAACGAATTCAAAAAGCAAAAAGAATTCAAATTTTCCCTGTGGTAAATGTATTACAGTTTTCGTAGTTTAATGTTAAATTTTATTTAAAAATATTGTACAACTTGTACTGGAAAGAACTAAAATGTTCACCTTTCTTTTTCAGTGAAGGATATACAAATAAAGATTAAATTTTTTCAAAATACTTGTATTAAGCATTGAAATATGCTTGAAATCTAATTTTTTTTTAATGAAAAGAAATTATTGATATTTGTGACTGTTCTGCTTCTCTATCTTCTGTAAAATATTTCCACTGCCTAAAACTCTGTTTGTTCAACATTAATTTTGTTCAATTTGTTTGATAACGCATAAATTAAAAATTCGAACAGTTTTAACACTTTACTCTTCTTTTCTCTCTCTTTCTCATCACACTATTCTAAATATTAATAGTGTACATGTCTTCCCTTGAAATATTAGCCATCTAAGAAGGCCAAGAACTAGAACTGGAAGGAATCATTATGTTATGCTAAGATCTTTGACATCTGTACGCAGTTTGCTGTACTATTTTAAATCGGAGGGGGGGACTTCTCCGTTTTTAATTCTTGTCTTGTAACAATTTACCTTTTAAACAATTTTACACAAATGCATCATTGATTGAGCAAATTTTTTTTCTTTACGGTGTAGTAAATTAATTTGGATCGAGTTTTTTTAACCGCTTTACTTTGTTCAGAATAGTCATTTTTGTGCCACTCAACTTCACTTGCATTCACTCATTCATCCTTTCAATATTAAAACAAATTATTGAAGAGATAATGAAAAATTGCTTTGAGTAGAATTTTATTCCTTTAATGTGATTTCATTAACGGTTGAATTCATTTGATGAACTAAGTTCAATGCTTTAATTTATTAAAATATGTTCCCTTTGAATTAACAGAAAGGGAGAGAGAGAGTGAATTCCTTGAAAAATTCAAAGAGTGGATTTAAATATATTGAATTATGTGTATAATTAGATATCATCGAATTGGATGAATTCATGGAATGAATCATTTGAATTTATTGAAATGTATGCACTAAATTATTATTTGGTTTTAATTGAAAGAATTCATTGAATGAATTATTTGAACTTAATAAATTAATAATTTGAACAATTGATTGATTGAATCGTTTGAAATCGCTTAAGAAATTACTTAAGCTCATTAAATTCATCACTTGATTTCAACTAAATAACACAATAATATGTTTCATAGAGTTTCTTTTATATTATTTATAATACAATTACTGTAATTAGAATACATTAAATTGATCACATGATCGGTTTATAAATAGAAGCAATGTTACACGTAAGCACTGAGAAAAGAGTAAATGTTTAAATGTAATAAAATGGAAGTAATTGTAATTAACCTTGATTAAATTCCATGTTTAATGCCTTATTTCTGTTCGCTACTTTTGTAAAATAAGAAAAGACTACGCTTTTTTTTAACGCAACGATTGTTATGTTTTTAAATCATCAACTTAAATATCAGATGTCTCATTTTCAGTTTTTTTTGAAAAAAATTTGGTTGATATTTGATACCCCTTTGGTTACGTTTCTTTTATTTTTGCACTTTTCATTACGCAAGCCAAGTATTTTAATCTTCGAACCATAGACATTTTAATCCATATCAAAACAGATTATAAATTAATACTTCCTTTAAAATACTCGTACATATTAGCGTATTAATAATAGTTCAAATTAAATGCTTGTGTAATATATACAAAAAATACAAGTCTTTTTTTTCTCTAAAAAGTACCCTCTAATGATAACTGTAGAATATAACGCCTAAATCATTATCATCAATATTAGGCAAATTTAGATAAATTTATAGGGATTATATTACTAAATCTAAATTTTTAATACCAAATTTTTTCAGTTTAATATTTTGACTATGTGTTATAATAATACTTTTCCTAAAAAATTATTTGTTTATAAGTTTGTTATATTGTTCAATTCAACATTAGAGCCCTTTTTTTCCCCAATTCATTTAAAAAATGTACATAGTATATAAAATTCTTACATTAAACACGTATAAAACAGTTTTCTTTTAGTGCTTTTCAAATTTTAATATTTTTTATGTAAAACAAACGTAGCATAACATTGTTTGTTATTTCATGGTTTTATGAGTTGATGGTTGAACAGTATTTATGAATTTTTTATCCCCATGCTTTTTACTCGTATATTACTTGTAATACTTTTTTTTTTGTCTTCTGTTATTTTTCCTTTATTTTTATAACGTGTCTTTGCGTTTCCTATCTCTGCAGACTTTATCTCAATTACATGTCCATTCTAATAATCATTTTAATCATATTTGCTTCTAAATATGTTTTTTGATGTGATGTATACTATTTATTAATCATTTTACAAGACATTGGGTTCTACATTAAAATATTCTATGTTCAACATTTTATATAATATTTTCCATGACTTATTTGCATTAGTCCTGCATTTATTTTTTGTTTTTAAAGATATCATGATATTGATAAACCTTTTGTTGAGCCATTTTTATGAAAATATAACACATCTAGTAATTAACGTTTCCATTGTATATCTACTCTTGTAAAACCTGTGACAAAAAGGATTCCAAATATTTATTATTATTTGATATTGTTGAGAAGATTTTACTAACTATATCTTCTCAGTATTTCGTAATAATTGCATGACACATTTTTTATTATATATTAAGAATTTTCGCAAAATAACATGGGAGATTTCGGACTTTAGTTTTATCACATTCCGTAACGTAATTGTGCGATGATTTTTACCTAAGTTATCAATGAAATATTTTCGTATTTGAAGTAGTCTTATAGTGATAAAGCTAGGCTAATTATTTTTTTTTTCTTTCTGTCTTTTTCAGAAAAGTGCAGTGTACCTCACTCGCAATTCCATGTTCTTAAATTTGAATCTGATTTTACCAATTCAACAAGTATTCCGAGGCCTATCTCGCCAATTCACTCTTATGCCTTACCATTTGGCGAACTTCGACTAGCGATCAAGCCGAGAAATATCAAAATCACAGGTTTTATCTTCTGTGCTCGTTTTCATAATCGGCGATGATATTCAACACTTTTCTTTCACATTCCCCTTTCACCTACTCTTCTCCGAAATGGAAGGGAGGGGCAACAAAAGGGGTGGAAAAAAGACTTTTTAAGATTACGTGAAGAAATCGTGATACTGATGCGGGTACAATCACCGCCAAGAATCCATCTAGAAGGAAGCCATTTTGGTCACCAGTTGGTTGCTCTTATAACGTTTTCATGTTTGATTTCCCACCCAAAAGCTACCCCCCCCCTGCCCTGATCTACACTTTCTTTCTTTAAAAAGCTGGGCACGTTCTTTTAGCGCCTATTATCATTGAAGACATGTCAGCCAATCGTGGTAAAGGTGCATATTTAAAGAAAAAACAAGGAAAAGGCCGTGGCAGACATATATGATTGATTGAGTGCTGTATTCCTGCTTATCTTTCTGTGTAGGGACTTTCAGAGACACGGTGTTTTGCGCGTTAAACGCTCGCATGTTTCCCAACAGTTTTTCGATGTTTTTTTAATGGGTAGTGCCCAGAGAAGGAGCGTTCAATCCTTTTTGGGATTTATCAGATAAAAAGAATATATTGAATAAGTTTTTGTTTTGATATAAATCGGAGGGAACAGTAAAGGGGGGGGACCTTCAAGCAATGGGAGAGTTTCAACCATTTTTATGGATGGTTGAGTTGAAAAAGAGGCGATTAAAAATTTGTTTGAGATGAAAGTTGAAATTAAGACATATACATAAATACCAGAGAATATTTAAGATTCTTATGCATTGATGCGTTTTGAAGGATTTAAAAAGAGTATAGATGTTAGTCATGTACTGCTTGTGTTCTAAAAATATAATTTTAAACACAAGATTTGATTTTTTTGAATATTTTTCTGCTTAGCAATAACTCTAGGGATGCAGCTTCAATTTATCACTAAAATTAGAATTAGAATTAATCTTTTTCTTTGAATACCACACTTCAGCAGAGACCATCTTGATAAATAATGGTGTTTGATGCACAAAATTCGTATGTAGATAGTCAATGCAAGTCGAGCTAGGTTGCACTAGCTCTACACGGCCTCAGCGGAACTGGCGGAGAAGATTATAACAAGTAAGATGTATAGAATGATGAGATCTTAGTGCAGTTGTAAGAACCTCACATATCTTCCATTCATATTGTATACATTCTAATCTTCAATAAAGAGTACGTAGAAAATTACTTGACATGTAAATTACTTTATGTTTGTGAGAAAGTAAATTGAAATATATAACAAAAGAGAAGATATCGTTATAAAAAAACATTCAAACTATGAAAATAACAAGAAGCGGCTTCGTTTAATTTAACTGGGGTTCGTATTCTTGAAGTGACGTGATGTGACAGCTTGCAAAAGCAAGTTCGGGGGATTTTTGAAGTAATTTGCTTTTCAATATGAAAATTGCTTCGTACATCACCAAAAGCCAAACAAAAAACTTCACTGCGCAGCAGCTAAATTAAATATATGTAATATAACACTGTGTATAGTAATACATCCTTTTATAATTAACTCTTACAAATTATTTTAAACGTGATTTTTTATATTTACTATCATAAGTTTTTTGTTTCATGCTTTTGTCTCTGTTTTGGGAATGAGCATTTTTTTTTTGTTTCAAGTAACTCAAATGATATAAATACTTTTAACAGTGTAAATTTCATTAACATTTTGTTGTTAATTTAGATAAATTTTAAGGTCTTGTTTCAGTCTTGTCAAAAAAGATCCAAATCTAGTTAATTATAATTCTCAAAATAGTGTTGGTACTTTTCAGTGTCTGCAGTAAGAAAATTGAATTTTTTTTGTGACGAAATTTTTTTATTTTATTTAGAAACACTCTTTAAGGAAAAAAATCTGTCTATATAATCGTTGATAGTTTAGTAAACAATGTAGAAAATTATAACGACAAAAAAGAATTGATTTATTCTATAGCGAAGAGGTATAAAAAGATGTAATTCTTTTTCCAAACAAAACAAAAATATGAAGTTCAAAGATAGGCTTCTTTGTATCGCTAATATATTAAAATATTTTTAAAAATTAAAAAGCAAACTCTTTGAATTCTTCAAACATTGGAGTTTTTATTTTAGAAAAAATTCGTGTGTCAAACTCAAAAGCATTACAATTGAGTAGTTCAGAATTGTCTGAACAAAATATTCCTAAATATTTGCATATTGAGAAATTTCATTAATTCAGATTAACTGCACGATATATTTTTCAATATTTTATAATATTAGATAGTAAGCTCATAATTTTTTTTAAAAAAATATAAAAGATGTTTTTTTATTACATAAGAGTTTCATTTTTCTAAAAATATTAAATTTCGCTTCTGAAAAATTACTCTTTATTCATAACGTGGAAAAAGCATTATATTTAAAAAACGTTAATTTAATTTTTTTATATTTTTAAGAAAATATTTATTAAAATTAATACAGCTTTTAATAAGTTTAATAGATTTCTATAGATCTGTGTTTGCATTGCAAATCCTTATAATTTTTCGATAGTACCATATTCAAATATTTGCTTCTTGACTCTTCATGCGGAACAAAGGCCAGCATGTCTTAAATTTTAACTAAGTGCTGTTAATCGTTAACTATATTAACTAAAGAATTTTACATATGTTATTATGAAAGAATTTTTTAATCTTTCCATAGCGAAATTTAGCAAAATAAAGTCTATTAAAATTTACCTTGGAATGTTTTATTTTTACAAGAACACACTTCGTAAATTTCCATAGAACATATAATATATAATACAGAGAACCCAGAATAATAAATATTGAAAAAAAAATCTTATGGTAATCAAAATTTAAATTAATATAATAATAAAAAGAGATCGAGACTTTATAGTATTGAGGAATCACACGAAGAAACTTTCTAAATTCTATTTTGCTTATAAATC
>BMAW01011328.1:332360-378990 GCA_019974015.1 Nephila pilipes
GTCTATTAAAATTTACCTTAGAATGTTTTATTTTTACAAGAACACACTTCGTAAATTTCCATAGAACATATAATATATAATACAGAGAACCCAGAATAATAAATATTGAAAAAAAAATCTTATGGTAATCAAAATTTAAATTAATATAATAATAAAAAGAGATCGAGACTTTATAGTATTGAGGAATCACACGAAGAAACTTTCTAAATTCAATTTTCTTATAAATCTCTATATATCAACAAACCTCTTAGTGCAATTAAACATAATCTCATTTCATATAATAATATATAATTAAAAGTTTTAAGCAGACTTAAGAATTTAAGACTCTCGTCAACCAACCATTTTGAATTCGTGAGTGTAATGTTAATCCTATGGAATTTCGCATTTACCCCTCAAGCCTAAGCTATTGCATTTATTTTAATGTAATAAAATAGCTATCAAAAAAGCAAAAAAGTATGAACGATTCTATGGAATTGCGTTTTCTCCACGATTTTTGTAAATATTTAAAAAAAAAAAAAACTTAGGGCCCGAAAACCCACAAACTAATAATTAAAATAGACTTCAAATTATTTTTAAGAATCGGGAAAAAAATGTTACACCGCAGAAAACTTTTTTATTTTTCTTCTTTCGAATGCACTTTATTGCTCTCAAATAAAATGACTAGTCTAGACTTGAGGAGGATAGGTAAATTATATATAATATAATGTTATCGAAATCAAACTGGCTGGTAGACTGGATCTTTGATTAAGATAGAAGTCAATAAATTTGTTTTCAAAGGAGCTAAAATGTAGAAACATGTTCTTCTCTATAGTTATCACTATTATTATGATAATAATGTGGAGTTAGAAAAATGTTCAATATTATTGTTCTTTTACCATTATCATCTCAATAATGACCAAAAAATATCTGCAAATATGACAGAACTTGTGTAGAAATAAGAAAGATGTTCGATGATTTGCGAAAAAATATTCACTGCCGAAATGAAACTTGTGGTAATAAATTCGACTAATGCGTAAATTGACATTCAATATGTAAATCAGAATTTGGTTGGTGATAAAATAATTTTACGCATTCCCTTACAGTTTTTGTTTATTAATTAACTCGAATTTGAGGAATCAATACTGATCTTATTACATTTTCAAATATAGACTTATGTATTAATTTTAATGTAATAAAAGGCATCTAGAACAAACAAACAAAAAAATCTCTCTAATCATTTGCTTTTTCTATTTTTGAAAGTATTTTCAATGTCTATTTAAATTATTAATTTGTGAAGGTTTTAGATTTTTAACAAATATTTAAAAATATTTGTTAAAATCGGTGGGAAAACGTAACCAGACAAAAAAAAACTTATTTTCTCTTTTGGCGCTCTACATTGCAATAGAACAAATGGCTTTAGGTTAATATGGCAATATCAAATTTCAACTCATATGTTGACCATTTCAAACAAGTTGTTAAATTATTGTATTTATCTCAAGATTAAATTTCTTTTGCTTTACTAATTAAACTGAGATTCTGTGAAACCATTTAGATGAATAAAAGACTTTTATAATTCGCATTTCTATTTGTGTAAACTTGGCACCCAATAATACTGTTCTTTCAAACATTCCTGTTCTGAACAAAGAAAGAAAATTATTCAGATGATTCAAACTATGGTCAAATCTCTTATTATTACGATATTGTAAATTTATATTATTAATGTCAATTGTAGCTTAAAATACATTTTGAAAATACCTTTGACACAGTTATAAGTAATGCAAAAGTAATAAGTTTGCATATAACTAGTGGTAAATAATATAAAATATTTTAAAAGAATTGTAGTGTATACTTATTTTCTAGAAATAACAATAGTAATAAATTATTATTTTTCAAAAAGATCTTTCTATTATGTCAATTGTTTTTTTTTTCTCTTTATGCTCTAAAATCATATAAAATCATATAAAATATCATCATTATTTATTAAATTATATAAATAATTTCTAAATAAATTACTCTTTAATTAATTATAATGACACTATCTTAAAACAGCAAATCGTGAACTGTTCAGTGTTTTTTTTAATATTGCCTGATGGAAAGATGAATACATCGATAGTTATTCTTCCTACTAAAATAGAGAACATGAGTATTTCCATAAAATCAAAGAAAAAAATATAATCAACTGAAATATACCGTAAATTTGGAAATAAAAAGACTCTAAAACAAAAATAGAGTGATGGATCTTGCAATTTTGTGCCATAGTCTATAAGGTCCTGCTCTATTTGACATGCAACATCCTCGCTTTTTCCATGAGACTTATCTTAAGAAGAGTCTAGACTTGAATTCATGATTCGATTTGAAGATTACCAATAGAGAATTAAAAAAATATAGCCATGGACGCGCGCGTACTTCCTTTCTATCAAACGCGTAACACTTCGGATTAGTTAAGCTAACAGTGCATTTTTGGTACGCCCATTTTAATAATAAAGTACCTGTGTATGATACGCAAATAATATAGCCACTTAAAGGTTTCAGAGTTGACCTCAAAGTTTTTCAAAAGATGATTCTATTATTTTGAAAAAGAAGTTAAGATATACTGTAGTGGTGCAACGAACGGGATTGGTCGAATAATCTTTCCTGTGAGTGAGGTTATCGATGTTTGCATGGCTTATTAGGATAATCGCTATTAATCTGATACGGTAATGCTGTGGTTCCCTAAGAAAGTTGTGCCGTTATCTGATGGTTGCAATATTGCGGTGTATGACGTCACTAAAACATTGTCTATGTAAACCAGATGGCGTAATTTCTACAGGAACGTAAAGTAAACTAGCGCGTAAGTTGTAGTTTCCTTGGAAAAATTTGGCTAAGAAGATAAATGAAGTCATCCACCGCAATATTGCGGTCGCCAGATAACGACTCCGCTTTCTTAGGGAGCCATAGGTTAGGTTTACTTTCTTTGTGTTAGTTAAGAAATCGAAACAAATTTATTGCACTCTTGATTCTGCTAGGTTTTTTAATGCTCTTCAATAACATGTAATGTATTTTCTTAAATCTCTGATGGATTATACATGAATCATAATGTTTTCAGAAAACTACAGCTGTAGAGTTATACAGTTGTAGAGCCTAAACCTACAGCTGTAAAGCTGATGGCTGCATTACTTGAGAGCTAACTTTTTTGTTTCAAAAGTTTATTGTATTTAATAATATACGTATTCTTATTTTTCCGTTATATTTTTTTCATTTTTATGACTTTATCAAAATATAAACAAATAAAGAGACGATTAAGGAGCGCTGGAGTGAAGAAAATATGAGCTTGCATCCTTTTTTATTTATATTCGACTAATTTAAAATCAAAATAAAGTTCTGTTCATAAATATAAAATGCTATGTCTATTTCTATTTCTCCTTTTACTTCTGTGAAGTAAAATTTGGTAGAAATGGGTTTATTAAAAAAAAATGGCCTTATTTCTTTTACTGCCTATATTACTCGCAAATAGAATGTGTCTTTCAAAATTTTTAATTTCAGAGGGAAAGTCTAAATGAAAACCAAAATTGTTTGTAACACTTAGAGGAAAGATAGCATTAATACACACTTGTTTTTCATTTTTTCCCTCTTCATTACAGCCATCTATATTTCAGTCTGCAATAAGAGTCATCATATCGCTCTCAGGTACATTACAATAGTTCAAGCATGACACACTTCAACTTAAAATTGCAATTTGAAGGACCGAGAACAAAGTCAAATAAAAGTTTTTCATGTTCATAACAGCTCAAAATTATTTTGCTTTATTGGTGGTAAGTATGTATCCATTTTCACGGTATTATCTCAATAACATAATCTTTTATAGACAGTAGTTTAGAGTAGCTAGAAGATAAAACAGTGTGGGTTTTTTTTTTTTCAAAGAGAATACTGGGCTATTCAAAATAATGTACGATATTTTAAAATACTATACTAAACTCTTTTTCAACGTGTTAGAAGAAGTGAACCAGAACAGAGGTTTAAAATGAAGAAAAACTTATTTTCCTTTTTTGCGTTATAAATGTTCTATATGGCTTTATTAAAACACGCGGACAATGCCCAGACGATTGTCTATTACAATATTTTCATAACTAATACGTGTGCATTTGCTCTTATAAATACAGTCTGTTTCTTCAAAATGGAGATACCTCTTGCGAATGCTTTTACCGGTAAGACTACCTTTCTCGAAACATCTATGAAACTCAAATTGGACTAAAATTACAGTTTTCGTTTCGCAAACATATTCTTACGGAGACGCAATTTTTGTTATTGAGATTGTAGCACCTCCACAATTTCCACAGAGCTACCGGCTAAAAAGAATTTGAAAATGTTTGAATTTTTGTTTCATTTTAAAGCCGTTTGAGGTTGTGTATCTTTAAAAATGTAATTTTAATTTCAACATTCTGAATAACAATGAAGAACACAGGCTTTCAACTGGGGTCACGTGTACTCAAAGGGATACACGGGAGGCTGTTAAAGGGCATGCGAAAAGAAAACGGATACGGCAGCCATGCAGCTAAAAAAAAGAACAAAATAATTTTAAAATATTTTTAATTAAATTTAAGAAGGTAGAATATTTTATTAAAATTTTCATTTGTAACATTGTAGATTACAGAAAAGAAAAGAATTCTGAAGATTCCGGCCATCTTGAAGAATCCCTTCAGTGAATCTAGAATGTTTGGAGGTTCTTCAGCAGTGACAGATACAATGAACTTCTTAAACACCGTAATATTTGTTGCCGTTTGTTAGCACGAATCTTGTTGAATGGCATTTTTTGCATACTTACATAAAAAAAAATAAATATAGAAGCAAATTGGAAGCAGATTAGTATTTAGCCTCGTTTGAGTCTAATTTTCCAATATTTAAGCAGTCTCAAATATCCCATTAGTTTTTCTCTCCCCTTTCCCTCCCCAATCTTCGAGTTAATTTGTTTGCTTACTTAAAAAAAAAAAAAACTGTTGAATGAAAAAAAAATCATCTCATTTAATTCAACTCATTCATTTTTTTGGAGTTTTCGGAATCTGTATTGGAAGAAACAGGTTATGAGTGATGTGGGAGGAAGGGGTACCTGGTGCGTTCTTTGTTACGGTATGCAGGAGGGAACCGAACCAGCAAGGGGTAAGCGGACTGAAAAAGATTGGAGGCCACTGCTGTAAAAAAAAAGTTTTTCTTTCTCTCTTATCAACTCAAAATAATGCGTTTTGCAACTAGACATGTTTAATAACAAAGCATTCAAAGTGAAACACTTAAGAGATTTTCTTCTGATTCAATAACACAAAAACAGTGTACAATGTATTATTAACTGTAATCCACTCGATCAAATGCAATTGTTATCCTGCACAGTTACAACTAAACCCCAAACTATTATATTCCCCAAATTAAAAATATTACTTTCCCGAAACAATGTATTCCCGTCCATCGCTGACCGTGATCATACAACGTGAGCGCATTACTTCTGAAAAGTGATGTTGTTAATTTAGGTAATAATAATGGCTAGAGTCCGGTCACGGCCTCCCTCGTGAACAAATGAGTTGAATCGTGACTGGCATTCACACAGGAGGATTTAATCAAGATTAAGTTAATACAGGTTGACTCTCATCCGTTGCCGGAGTAACGTTAAGCTATGCAACAAACCCTGCACTTACGATGGCAGTCTGTTCTAATCTCGATTAACTGGTGGTTTGAAAATAGGAACAGAAATGAATAACGAGATTTCGGAAGGGACGAAATTGAATTTTGATTCAGTCCCTTCCACGCGAATAATCCGATCGATTTTCTGGAATATAAAATTTGGATTAGTGCATATGCATTGCAACTCTTTACTAACATGAAATAATTGCTGTATATTTCTTTTTAAGATGACGTACCAAATCGATTATTAATGGAACGACTAAAGTTGGACTAGTTTAGCAAAACAATTTCAACATCATACAATTTCAAGTAACAAACCAGCACCTACCTGTTTAATTAGACCTCCAATTATTTACGACATTAAAGGAGAAATAGTTAAACTCTGTTACATACTTGATTGTCAATATGTTTCTCAGGTAGAAATTGATTGTAATGATTGTTTCAATATGCCATTGTTCACACGCACATACGAAGCAGATGCAGATGAAAACACTGCATGGGACATTTATAATTCAGTTGCAGGTAGAACAACATTAGATGCTGAACATCAATGCTCTGGTTCTGACATGATACCTTTACTTTCTGGACCTGCTAACGAAAATTATGTTATTTAATTCCAGATGAAGCTGAAATTCAAGTGCTGATTGTCAAAGCAGGATATGCATTCTACATCATTACTTGTATATATACTCTTTTCTTATTATTATTGTATTTTAGAGTGATTTAAAAATCACATTAACCTCCAGGTTTAATAACCTGAGTTGTAACAATAAATAAAAAACCATAGTGGGAGTAATAGCCCACCTGATGAGTCCTATTGGGGACGAAATGGTTTTAGATTAAAATTAGATAATTTAATAGAAGTAGTTTAGCAAAATGTCATTCAAATTAGACATGTTTCTAACTATGCATTATTTGCTAATATTTTGTGACGTTGGACTCTATTCGCGATTTTCTCTTCAGTAACCTTGGGGATTTTCATTGAGATTGATTGCATAAAATAACAATTTCTTCCCAACCGAAATGAAACGGGATAATGTTAATTAGATGCAGTTTGAAATAAAGTGAAATGATTCACATGCAATGATTTTTTTAGTAAAGGAAAATTTAGAAGAGAGAGAGAGGTTAACTCTGAGTATAGATGTAGTTAGAAGCAGCTTATATCAAGAGTGATAGCTATCAACTATTGGTGATACAGAGGAACTGTCGGAGGAAGCGATTTCAACAGAAAGGTCTTGGTAAAATTATTTAGTATCAGCGATATTTAAATTGGTTGACTAGGGTTGGTGTCCAAGGAGAGATGTACTATATTATAATTGATAAATAAATAATTAAATTGGATTAGTCTTGAGTGTTATTAGACTATTTATTGACTTTAAAGCTAGTTATATTTAATTGAATTATGGCACAAGAGTCAGATAGAAGCAAAATTCCGTTACACTTGATGCTGTAGTACCAAGTTTAAAATTATTTTGCTATAAATAGACAATAAACAAGGAAGTTAATTGAGCACTAAAAGCTATCTAATCAAATAAGAGAGAAAAAGAAGCACAGTTTAAATAATATTTGAGTTAGATTTGCATACACAGAGAGATTGAAAGTCTAAATTTATAGAATATTAAAATTTTAACTGTAACTTAAATAATTAATTTTATATGTAATTGCAAAGTGAAACCAAAATATATCGTCGAAAATGGAAAATATTTTTTTCCAGAGATCTAATTGCACATCCAAAACGCCGCAAATTTCTTTTATTTTGAATAGTATATTTTAGAAACAATCTCTTCAAATCTGTACAAAATCGATTATTTTAATTTAATGTTGATATCCTCGACCTTTTATGGCTTTGTGTAATTAAGCTGCTCTAACATTCAGCGATTAGCCACTAGAGACTAACCTGAAATTTTGAATATCAGCCAATTAGAAAAAGAAGCATCTAAACATATATCACTCCAAGCATTTACACTACACCACTTGAGGAATTTCAGATTCATTTCAGATTTAAAGTGTACTAATCCTTTTTTAAATGATTTCTACAAAAATAATTTGAATAAAATACTTTTACTCGATCCCAACTTTAAAGGAATTAAGTTCAGAATTCTTCATGCATTTGTTTACTTTTCTATATGATATTTTCCTGTAGTATTTTTACATCAGTAACTATTTGAGAAATACGCATACTGTATGTATTATCTCTCTCCACACACACACACACACATATATATATATATATATATATGGGGGGGTGTCTTCCTGATTGTGTGTCTGGATAATAATTTTCCTAGTATAATCCTTCCATGAGTATCTTAATTCATGCACTAGCACTTTTCTGTAATTACATATCCATCTTGTGAAAGTAATAATATGAAAGAGCATTACACCGAAACGGGACAAAATGCTATGCATGAATTATCAATTAAGGAAGAGTTTCCAATCGCATGAGTTTTGGATGCTTCTCTAACATTCATGTCATGTAAAACAAAGGCATGGTTTCCGGGGATATTGATAAATTCCTTTCTGCTGCTTCTGCTGGCAATATACGGATGATCCGCTTGATCTTTAGTGTTGTTTCCTTGAATATTTCTCGATATATGTTCTCGTGTGTACAATATCCTCAGCATAAATAAATATTGGTTAGTAATAAAAGAGATTCTAATTCTATTTTAATGACAACGAATACACTACTTCCAAAAACGAGTATTTCATCATGTCGTAAGTCACAGGAATTTAATCTCTTTCTGTAAGTGCGTGCCTGTGTGTGTCTAGGTCAATAGAATACTTAATAAATAAAAAAATTCGGAATACTTATTCTGTAAAAATTTCATGAGATTTAGTTATTAATAGGTATTTAATATAATACTTTTGATGCGAACAAATATTCTTTATAAATTCATTTTAGAGAAAAGTACAATGAATAATGTTATTTGATTTTTTTACAGGTCGCTTAACAATTATAATCGGTGATACCGAAATATATATATAGAATAACAATTTTAAAGAATTTATAATCATAGAAAACTTAACAAAAGCAGAAACTTTTGTTATTTAGATGAGTGTGGTAATGTTTGATTTTATAACCTTTTTAAATTATACTCGTAAATTTTTACATACCTTATAATTTATGACCAATTTTCAAAACAATATATAATTATTTCATACGTTCCAAAAATTTTGATAAGAAGTTTATTTAAAAACATGACCCATTCATTATCTTTTATGACAAACAGTGAATGCCACAACAATTATAAATAATTCATCGCAATCTTGGAGTTATGAGAAATTTATTTTTTATATGCATAATTCATGAAGAAATTTAATCTTAATTATTAAACAGTTTAGAAAAGAAACTCTTGAAATGTTATTAAACTTGGAATAAATCCAAAGTATTGAAAGGAAATACACATTTGTATCTCTCGTAGGAATTCTGGAATGCATTTTGAAAGATTAAAATTAATCTTTGAGAATCTTCATAATCATAAGAATTATTTTTGGTTTCAATGTTTCATTATTTGGATATATAAATCTACATATAGCATTAAAACATTTATTTCGATACATTCTTAAAAGTATATATGAAACATTTTCTGAAATAGATGTATAACTCACCGTAATTTTACATATTTATTAAGTGTCTTCTGAAACATTATCATGAAATGTTAGATGCATGTATCAAAATTATGCATGTATTTTTCATGCAGAAATTTGTTTCAATATATAATCTAATCTAATGTTATATTCTATACGCATTTTGTAACAATACATATATTTTCAAATGTGAAAAGTTGCAGGAAAATAACATTATGTGTTGTATAGTCAATTATAAAATTGCAGTTGCGGATTTACAAAGAGTCAAATAGGGTTCATAAAGTACCTGTTTTTGTCAACCGATGGCAGCTGGTGTTACCATTGTCTTCTGACATTTATTAAACGGCACCAAAAAACAAGTTAACATTAATTTATATCTCTAATGACTATAATCTAATATATAATTTGTATGTATTTTGTAACTGTACATATATAATCAAATGTGAAAATTTGTAGGAAAATAATTTTATCCCTTATGTAGTTAAATATAAAAATACAAAAAATAAAATATTAAACGACAGAGGGCATTTTTTTACGCAAGTTGGTGTTAACAATGTATGCTGTTGTCTATAAAATGGTGCCAAAACAAGTATAACACATAATAATAGCTTAATTTTGACTCAGTAATATTTGCTACTTAATCAAAATTTGATTACTGCCGGTATTTATTGTTATCGTCATTCCGCGGTGAGTTGTCATTGTCCATGAGACTTGTATAAGTCAATAATTACCAAGCGCCAAGAAAAAAAAAAAAACAATGTGTTGCTTCCGGTAAATCTGCTCTAAAGAAGACGATGACCATCTCATTGGCCGAAAAACTTATGGCAATAATTTTTAGGGAGCGAAAGCCGTCGCACTTATGCACTTCTTAGAAAAAGAAGAAAACATCGATGGACTATACGATATTGAGTTACCTCATTCTTAATACCCCATTTCTCATTCTTTAATCGAGTACTTTTTGAATATTCCTTGTACGTGCACTAGCAGTGAATCAAATATTTATCAATTACTTAGGATTTTTTGAAAAAGATATGCTTTAAATGAATGCTTCATTCATTAATCTAATGATTGATGAAATTTTGAATTCATTTGTTAACTAAATGCACTTAAGAAGATATTTCTAGGGAAAAAATAATCGTAATAGATGATTACTACTAAGTACTAGAATTAGCCAATGAATCATTGTAAATCATAATGATGGAATCAATTATAAATGTTGCAGAGGCGAGAAAATATTTTATTTTTCAATTTATTTTGTTAATCGAATTTAGTTTATAGATTCCTTAACTGAATTAACGTAAGAAAAAACCGGAATAAAAATAATAGTATCAAGATTGTCTTGGCGTAACGTTAAAGAATAGGACCCGAAATATTGGAACACTTTTTCTGAAAATAAAAAGCGCTTGATCATTAATTTTACATCTTGACTCCTAAATACTTCAGAGAACAGCATATTTTACGTTATTATTTATTTCTATGAGGGTGTTTCATTAAGTACGTGCATTTGAAGACAGATGGCATCGTTAAAGTAAAATGTTGTTACCATTTGGTGCTGCCATCTTTTAAATGGAGCCGAAAAAAATTTGACATTGATTCATAAGTTAGTCTGGATTTCGTAGTTATTTGCTGCTAAATCAAAACTTGATGCTGTCGCGTCGAGTTGTCAATGTCATTTTACGTCAAGTTGTCACCTTCGGTGAGACTTCGATTCATTACTGCGTGCCGGAAACCAAGCAAAAATCAAAACGTTGGGTTGCTTCCGGTGCATCTTTCCCCCAAAAGGCAAAGAGGATCTCATCGACCGGAAAAGTTATAAGAAGAACTTTTTGAGGTGCGAAAAGCGTCGTGAACACGAAAACGAGTAACTGAGACTTGGACATAAAGACAAGCTTGCTTAAGTGTGCCATGATGATTATAAAAACAAATCATTTTCAATGTTACTAGCACCATCTCTTGGAAATTCTATGAACTTATTGGCCTCATATCTGAAGCAATAATTTTTTTCTGGTGTAATATGTGTTTCGTATTTCGTGGTCGAAACTGCAATGCTAAATGACTTTTGAACTTAATTTATTCGCTTGAAAAATGGAATTTTTTTCAGAATGTTCCTAACTTTTTAAGATACTGAATCATAAACGAATGTATTTGTTACGTCACATACTTCAATGAAAATAGGAACCATTTTCTGACTGGAAATATGCTCAAAGTACTGATCAGATTCTTTGATGTAAGTCGAAGTCAGCTTTAATTGAAAGGATAAGTCAATGCATCATTTTTTTGAGGAAATATTCGTTCATAAGGAAGTATGAACCGTTATTATCATTTTCTAAGCGACAAATTTTGAGAATCTAGCTATGATTGTAATTTTTTTTATTTTTTAATTCGAATGATATTGAAATGTTACGATGAATATTAATGTAATAGAATTACATGGTTTTCGTTATAGCTCAAGATCTCATAGCAATTTTCAGGTAGTAAAATATCAACTATAGCATAAGTTCATAAAGTTTGAGACCTATACCTGATTACCACAAGTCGTGCTTTTTTACCCTTCGCTGTTAATGATTCAACTCATAGACCTATATGTGGAAGTTTTCATTTTATATTTAAATAAGAGCAGATAAGTTTTATGAATACATTATTTTATACAACAAAAAATAGAATAGAACGGCTAAACAGTTTTATGACTTTAAAGATTATGGATATTTTAAAAACTAATTTTTGAATAACATATACAAATATTAAAGATTATCTCTACTGAATTTGTTGAGAATCCAACGTAAATTATAAATTTTGAATCCCATATTCCCTCAAAATGAAAAATTGAATCTCAATTGATTGTTTATAAAATATTAAAGATTCATTGCAGTAAATGATTAATACTTTATAACAAGCATGTCAAAATTGCAACCTAAGCGAATATTTTTGATATCCAATCATTACAATAACTTGGAAGAAAAAGTTTACTGAAAATATTATTGCTTGGTGTAAAATTTAATTAAGCATAATAATTGATAAGAAGTGACAACACTCCCCAATGAACTATTACTTGTCTTGTTGAGTCGACGTATCTTTTGCTACACCAATAGCTTCGACTATTTCGGCAGCCAGTAATAAAATAATGCCTACCACCCCTTTGGTCTGCAACTGTCTTGTTTGGTGTTCCTAATATTAAATATTCCATTTTCATAGAACAAGAAAAATTAGTTTATATGTGTTGCACTTGCTAATTTGTACAGCTATTCTGTATCCGGCAAAAATTATTGTTCTAGAAAATAGTCGATCTTTTATTAGAAAGTTTTGTTACTTTGCGTTAACAATTATCCTCCCATTTTAGACCTTCGAATTCTCTATGTCTTCAGTGAAACCTGACGGCAGTAAAAACAAATGAAAATTTTCGAAAAAGTAGAATTGAAATACTTTTGTAAGTGATATAAAAAATAAAATAAACTTCTTGATATTTAATAATTCTATTATTATATCGAAGTTATATAACAAAACGTCACTATGAACAACATAATATTAACAAGTGTGATTGCAATTGTTTATTAACTCCGCATTAAGAAGCAGCACGAGGCGCTAGTGGTGACAGATCTCGTAATTTCGAATATCGATTAAATGACGAAAAATATATTTGAACTGGCACCTTCCTCTCCAGACTTTCATACCACACCAACGAGAGAACTTGGGGTCACAAAAGATTTAACGAGCATCAGCAATATATGTACCAAAGCACAAATAACAGGAATAGTTCTCCTGCTATGAGTTAAATTGAGAAAAGGAAAAAAAAATGCCACCGTAATTATACATATTGTAACCATCTTTGCTTTTATTTGTAAGAAATTGGCTCTTGCATGGAAAATAACTTAACATCCTTGACTTATAATAGCATAAAGATATTGAGATTAGAGTTTTTTTTTTTTTTTTTTTTTTTTTTTTAGTTTACAATCTGGTTTCTAAGATTTGCCTTAACTATTAAATTTAAACGAAATTTCGACGCTTTAATACTTTTCTCAAAAGACCTCTGGTTAAATCAAGCTGTACGCGTGGCAGAATCTAAATATCCCCCGCTTTAAAGATAATAAATCTTGATGAAATTCCAGCACTATAATAGCGCCAGATTCTAAGGCATTTCTGTTCCATTTAAAAGAATCTTACGAGATTAACACTAATTCTCCCCAATAGGCTTTAATCCCCAGGGCTTAAGTGCGAAAGTTACTGCGGTCTAAAAGCAGACAATATCTGTCTGGAAGAAGGGAAGGGGATTATGGGAGGAGATGGTCAGACTGCAAATCTTGTTCTGGGGGTGTTCTTTTGTGAGGGGCAGGACAAAATGGCTTCATATCCGAAGTAGAAGCTGTCTTCATCGATGTGGCTTCTTTTTTTTTTAAAAAAAAAATATTGATTTTTAGATAAATTGTCTCATCGTAGTGTTTTTCAAGAACCTTGTAAGGAACAAGAATAGTTTTTTTCCCATGTTATGAGATATAATATTGATAAATTTTAGCATAGATAATGCACATTCTGTGTTATTTATTAGTTTATGTTAAGATTAACATGATTAAATGTGTCATGGCTTTCTGTAACAAAAGGTTTTGTAACGGGAAATGGTTTGTTATATTTTAAGTAATAAAAATACAACAAACATTTCCTTAAGTCTTTTTAAGTAATATTATTTTTGATGGATTTATATGAATAAAAAACTTAAATCAAATATTAAGAATTTTTAACTTATAAAGTGTGTTGTGTATTGTTTTAAATTGTGGGTGAACTGGAATCCACTAAACTTCTAAAAAAGGGGAATATTATTTAAATGCAAATTTACTATTTCAGTTTTTCGATCTTCAAATTACATGAAATATTTTTTTCTTAATTTAGAATTTCTAAAGACGAGCCAAATAGTTTTATTTAATATCACTAGAAATATGTTTTTTCCTTATGTATTCCTAAACATAGTAAATATTAAAGAAGTGACAAAAACTAAAACTCTTAAGCCTATCTAAAGATGTAATAATTTTCATTGGATAAATTTAAAAAATATAAAGAATTTATATTTTTTGCTTTATTTCAAAAGTCTCTGAATAAATGCAAAATTGAGAAGGGTGGGCATTGTCATTTTTCAACCAAATTCCATAAATACTTTCTTAAGAAATATTACAACTCATTTCCCTGAGATTTTCGAAGGAAAGTATCATTATTTTTAATTATTATCTGAGAAATTTCAATAACTTTTTTCGTTAATAATTCTGATTTTGAAACACGTATTCCAGTTTCAATCGTTTTGTGGTAAATGTCGATATATAAATCTAACAGTTTGCCCATTAATAAAACTTTTATAAATAAAAGTTACTTTGATTATAAATAAACATATACAAATAAAATTAATGTTGTTATATTATGATAAAATAATAACTATTATAGACCCTTAAAGTTAACATCCCTTCTACAGAAACGGAAGAAGAATAATTTTTTTTATTAAAGACACTAACTGAAATATCCGTTCTCTAGACGGGTGAATTTAAAAATTTAACAATCCAACCAATATTCATAAAATATTTTCAAGAGATCTTAACACGGTGTAAGATAACATATCCGAAAATATATTTAATTTACAGTTTTATTTCGAGGTGGAAAGCTATGCATGATCGATAAATTATCCTAAAATTATAATTAAACAATGCAAAAATTCCACTAAGAAAAGAATAGCTTAGCTCATTAAGTAATAAATTGTTATAACAGTAAACTACAAAGAAATATTAATAAACAAACTTTCTGATAAACAACATTAAATGTCCTTTCATTCTGAGCAAATATGTATAAATTTTTAATCATTATCGCTTCTGATACCTAAGGTATTTGGCTTGTAAAAGATCTTCCTCTGTATTTTTATTTTTCATACTTTCCATGAATATACATGTTTATTCTTGAAGTAATTTAATTTGGAATAATTTTTTAAATTCATAAACTAGCTGGTAATCTTAAATTTCTTAAGAGAGAATTTTTATTTATGTAAATATTCAATCACTTAAGAATTAAGTAAAACTTTTTTTCAAGGATTGCATAATTTTTATAGATATTTAAAACCTGTACATGCAAAAAATGCAATAACTTTACAAGAAGTAACTCTTGATTATAAAATTTTTCTTTACCATATATACTACATTCATGTTTTTTCTTGCAGTATTTTTTTAAGTTCTTAGAATAAATATTTTATTCATAAACTAGCAGATTATCTTAAATTTCATAAGGTAAAAATCTTATTTTTGTAATTTTTTTTATTTATGTAAGCATTGAATAGTTCGAATTTTCTTTTAAAAATTAATTAAATTTTTTTTACTTGGTATGCATAACTTTTACAGTTATTTGAAACCCGAATAAGAAATGCAATAATTTCAAAAGAGATTATTTTCTTAATTGCAAAATTTTTTTACCGTAGAAACAACATCCATGAATCTACATTTTCCTTCTTACAGTAAATTTATCAGCTCACAGAACATTTTTTTTTTATTCACTAACTACTAAGTACTCTTAAATTTCATAAGATTAAATTATCATTCCTGTTAATTTTTTATGTATATAAGTCTTAAATGGTTAAAATTTCCTTTTAAGAATTCAGTTAGCTTTTTCATAATATGCGTAGTTTTTGGAATTATTTGTAATTTGAATATGCAATGCGATATTTTCACAACAAGAGGTAATTTTTGATTATAACATTTTTCTTTACCATACATGCAAAAAATTCTCTATCTATCCTGATTAGCATAAATAATATGCTAGAAACAAAAAAATTTCAACTTACAATTATATAAAAAAAATCAAGTAATTAAATAATACAATACTAAAATTTACAGATAAAATAAGAAAGAGATAAATAGGTGAATATGAACTCGACACAGAAATATTTCATCTCTGATTTCAAGAAGTCAAAGATTTCCTAAAATTTATAGTTGCTATGGAAACATAAATATATAATCTTGCTACATTAATGATTTCTCACTTCTCTTTAACATTAAACTTGCATCTCGTGCATTTTATTTCAGAGAGCAACTGGTAATGTACTTCGCTTCAGCTATACTATGCACTTTTTGAAACGGAATGGTACATCACGTCATTTATCAGGAAATAGTTACGATCCTACAATTCCGGTACCGAATTCCGGAAAAGCAGGAAAATAGGGAGAGAAAAGGACTGCTCGCCAAGAAAGATGAAACCAATTTACATGAACCGGAATGGAGCTCTATCTTTACTTCTTTTTCTACTTGTTCTTTTTTTTTTCGGCCATCTTGGATAAGATGGTCGTTCGAAGAACTGAGTTGTTGCCATTCCTTTAGGAAGAAAAAGTCGCACAAAAATAAAAGAATGGATCGTTGGAAAGAAAAAAGTTTCCGAGAGTGCTTTTCTCTTACAAAGTGTCTTAGTTCGAAATGCGGGTGTATTTTGTTGCAGGTATAAAATTTTGTTTTAAGCGTGCTGATGTTTCAGATAGTTTAGAAAAAGAATCATGTCGCTTGATATGCTCTGCCATATTTTCAGATGTTATCCAATGGATGTATTTCTGGAATTTTTTTTCTTTGTGTGTGCGTGAAGAACAATTTCTCAGGAAGTAAAAAAGT
This sequence comes from Nephila pilipes, assembly GCA_019974015.1. Classification (NCBI taxonomy): domain Eukaryota; kingdom Metazoa; phylum Arthropoda; class Arachnida; order Araneae; family Nephilidae; genus Nephila; species Nephila pilipes. The sequence goes on from BMAW01011328.1 coordinate 349,184, forward strand.
ACATAATACTGAAATATTAGAGCATTATATTCGAATAAAAATTTAAGTTAGTAAAAATCAATATTTATTATGATAGATATGGTTCTCAACAGGCTATAATCTAACTGGGTTAACATTATTTTACATAATTGTAAATTAATCTTCGGTTTAAATGCATGTATAGATTTTTTTAATTTTGGTAAGCTGATATTTGTGACTAAAACTTATATTAAATATATTTTCCAAGTCACAAGAGTTGGGGGGTGGGGGAGATTTGACTTTGTAAAACTGTTTTATAGATTACTCCAAAATTTTTAAACTTGTAACTTTATTATTAAGTTTCTTAATTCACAGATTATTTTCTTCTAATAGAATTACTTTCTGAAATTCTGTTTCAAATTAAAAAAACGAAAATAAATATATTTTCTACAATACAAATTTTATACAATTTCATGATTTATAATAAATTAAATATAAACAATTAATTAAATGCAAATATTATTAAAAAAACTTTCATAATTTTCAGCTTCTTACAAGCATTTAAACAGGAGTCTATTTTGAATTACAAATCTTTTAATAATCTCTTTAGCAGAATTTTTCATTTCAGGGAATTTACTTCAAAAAACAAAGTTTAAACTAAATGAATGGAGAGAATGTAATCAGTATTGTTATTCAAATTATTATTGCAACTGAATTACTAATTTAATATATTTTTAACGTAGATAATTATATTTCACATTCAGTTCTTATTCACTTTTTTTGTAAAATTTTAATTTTTTTTTATATGTTGAATAAGTTTTTTTTCAAAAATTCTTTGTTAAGCTATTTTTTGTGAACGAATGGTTCATTAAAATATGTTCTTGTGACATTTGTATAAATATCTCAGAGCATACATAGAAGATAAATTTAAATAATTCTGACTTTTTTTTATGTGAACTGTGTTAAAGAAACAAATTCGAAGTCATATTTGAAAATTCTTTTTGTGTGTGTGTATGTTCAAAACTACATTTTTCATTAACATAAAATAATATAAAAAAAGATACGTTCTTTTGCGTGCAAATGTTCTGGAGAGTTTTCTTAAAACTGAGTGTATTTTTAAATAAATTTTTAAAAAATTAGAAATAACTCAGAATTTTAACTTTCTTTTTCTAAAATCCTTTTGGTTTCAGCGTTCGGTAACTTTTACTTACTCAGACATAAGCGAAAAATATTAAAATAAAAAAGAGCATTCGAAAAATTATTTTTCCACTCGTTCAAAAAATAATCAAAATTTTACTATATTTGTAAACATAATGATCCCTATTTTTATTTACTTTTGTCATTTTTGTTGTTTAATTAAAGACTTAATATATTTATTTATAAATTTGTAATAAAAATGTAGTATTAAATTCCCTTTATTAATTTAACATTATATAAAATATTTTGGTTTTAACACACACATATATAATATATATCTCTCTATATTATATATATGTGTGTGAGATAGAGCGCGCGAGAGAGAGAGAGTGTGTATTATTTATATATATATATATATATATATATATATATATAATGTGTATGCAATGCAACTGTTTTATAAATATTTAAATTTGTTGTTATTTTTAAATACTATTCTAATATTTTTGGAACAGATGAAACCTGTTGATATGAAAAAATTAAAATAATCTTAATCGTTTTTAATGAGATCACATATACACTATGTTTGTATACATTTACACTATGTTAAAAATTTTATAATTAAAATAATAAAAGAAAAGCGCAAGTCATTAAATTCAGCTTTTATTTACAAGATATTGTCAGGTTTATAATTAAACCTAGAAAAAAACTTAGCGACACAAGCAAAGCCGATTACTGAATAAAATCTATATTCCTAAACATTTCAGATTGTTAAAATTTCTTGTTGACAATTTCAATTAACTTCATCAAAAGGAATTGTTTTGATTAATAAATTGCTGCATAATTGATTTTTATTATGTCTTCTTTTGTAAGCGAGATAATCATTTAACATCGTTACAATTTTTCCTAAAGCAATACCAGACTATTAAATCATTATAAGCCAGCCATTATTAAATGCAGAGGTTTTTTTTTATTGGTAACATCAATTCATTTTGTTACAAAATAGCAATTACATAAAATTATCCGCTTTAATTTAATCTTTTCATTTATGATGTTGAATATCATTGCGAACATTTTAAAACAAACAATTTTTTCCTATTACTCTTAATTCCAATTATTAAACACCATTTTATTTAAGGGTATAAAATTAAATGCTTGTGCTTTTCATTAAAGTAAACGGACTTATATATTTTATTTCGTGTATAGATAATTAATCGATAAGAATTTCATTTCACTTGATTTATACTCTGTTTATATTTCATTTGTATTTACAATGTACTGTAATTTCTTTTTTTTTACTTCGTCCGGTTTTTACTTTTAAAATTAAAAATTGCTTTTTTATGGTATACAATGACTTGCAATTTTTTCACATTCCTCCAAAATGTGCAAAATTAAAACTTTCGTTGTTTAACATTCAGAAAAATAAAATGTAGAAGATTTTATCAAAACTTTAAGGTATATTTAATTGCTCCATTTTTCTGTAACATAAAAATGTATTTTGCAAATACAGTAATCCTCTTGTAAGGGACACCTCTATTTAAGGAACAATTCTGTTTTTCCGGGTCCCTTTATATAGTATATGTATTTACTTCTTATTAAGAACTTCTATTAAAGAGACGAAATGTCTGGTCCGGTGGGTGTTTTTATGGGGAGGTACTACTGAATAACAAGTTTGCTCCCAAACTCTTCAGCGTTTTGAGCTTTTCCTTCCAAAATTATATTTAAAAGCATTACACCCTAGAACACGCCTATCTGAATCACCCAAATACAGTTTTTTTTTTTAAAAAAAAAAAATAATAAAATGCAACAGTGCTTGAAAATTTATTTCGGCGATGAAATTCATAATATTCGAGTATGCTTCCAAAAGTATGCGTGATAGAAAGGGAAATGAGGTATTTGAGACCATCTTCGTCTTATTTAAAGAAGATTTATCAGAAGCAACTCATTATTTTGATTGATGCCTATCCATTGTGATAACTTAATGTGAAATGGCGATGGCTGCAATCAAATATTGATTTGGAAGCTACTGGCTATCAAAACAAAACTAACCTATAAATCAGTGACAAATTTATTTTAGTGCCGTTTAATAGATGACTTCTTGCAATGATAACACCAACTTTCATTGCTACCGCCTCTAACGTTAAAAATAAGTACTTTTTGAATCACTTTCGTTAATTTTTTAAATAAGTTTACAAAATATTGTGTTATAAAGGTATGAGGAAATATATCAATCGCTTAGACCTAGAAATGATGAAATTTACGGGCAAAAATCTTATAGAAACAGTTACTTAAAAATTCTTCAAATTCGATTATTTTTGGTCATTGTCTGTCTTTCCTAATGTTAAGAAACTGAGTACTTTTTAATTGCTCCTCACTCTGATTGAATTCATTTTTTCTAAGGAAATTTTTATGCTCAAAATACTTTTTATGATTGAAAATTTATTTATTTTAAAACTATATTGCTTATTGCATGATGAAAAACATCATAAATGAGTATTTATTATTTTGATAATTGCTTACAAATTTAACAGTCCGTAAAGTATTTGTAGTGGTATGTTTTAGAAAAAAAATTGATTTGCAAATTTTTTTAAAAAAAATCTGCATTAATAAAGCTGTACAAAACTTTTTCAATGTCATAAAAAAGTAAGCAGAATACTTTCGATTATTTTCTAAAATTTGACTGACATCACAAACATAACTTTAAGAGCCAACTCGGACATAGAGCTTGTCTCCTCGGACATTGAACAATTACTAACAATTGTAGCAATTTCCTAAGCCAAGCTGCTTCCAGTGATTTCCGTATTCCCATTAATTGAATAGTTCGAGTATCCGTTTTCCAAATACTGATTTTAAACTTGTAGAAAAAGGTATCTAATACTTTATTTGTGTCGATTTTCAAATAGCATTATCAAAGTAACGCAGTAACACACAATTAATAAATGCAATTAAAGTTCCTATGTATTAATTACATTGCCACTTTATAATGAAATATGATTAAAATTTTATGAAAACATTAATTAAAATTGTAAATCATAAATAGCAACTTAAGTGTTATAATATATATAGATATGTGTGTGTAAAACCCTAAATCATAGAAAAAGGTAAAATAAACAAAAATTAAAGAAATTAAAAAATATGAAATTTGAAAAAATAAAAAAAATTTAAAAAATAAAAAATATACATATTTAAAAAAGACGAAAATGGGGCATAATTTGTTGAATGCGGTAACGTGTTTTAGACTGTTATTCTGGGCTATTCTAGGATTATACGCCTAACTTTCTCATTCAGGAAATATATTATTAAAAAGTTAAACTTTTAACTTTAAACTATTAAACTTTTAGACAATATTATTTAAATAAAAAAATTAAATTAAGTTAAGTAATAAAAAAAGATAATATTAATAAAAATAAAACAAAGATGCATCTAGACAGAAAGACAGACAGATGTAATGATTTAACTTAATTCCTATTAATTTCTCACTTAAATAATTTAATTTACCAAATTTGCCAATTATCTCCTTTAAAAGATAATGTTCATTCTTATTTCCTGATACGATTTTTTTTTTATTCATCCAATCGCGCGTCTCTAAAATTCACAGAATCAACTCTTCCCACTGTCCAGACCTGTAGGGATGATCTCTACCAGACTTTAGGTCTACACTTAAATTCCCTTGAAGTCCCTCCATTCAGACCATGTGGTTTCTGACGCTTATAGTGAAATTTCCCTAGTATGAAAATTAAAACATAGCTAAAAACGCTCTCTTCTTATGCTCTTCTTCTCTCTTGCTCAGACGCCCCTCTCTGATGATCATCTGAGATTTTTATGGTAGTTTCGCATCGGCCTTTGGTGGTCGAAGCCCGACTAAAGTCTGCTACAATAAAATAAAATAAAATTATTTTGGACATGTATTGAATGTTTCATTAATATTGTACAAACTTTTTATATCATTCGTGATATATATATATATATGTACTCCAACTTAAGTTGAGCATTAATTTTCAGTTTTCTAAAAAATGTTTTGTTCAGAATTTTCTAAGTCTTTAAGGAACATAGGGAATATATATATATATATATATATATATATATATATATATATATATATGCAAAACATTTTTCAGTGTATTGAAAACTGAAAATTAATGTTCAATTTAAATAGGAGTATATAACTTATTTCTGCTTTACCTGTTTCAAATATGCTGATACAATCGAGATACTAGAAGTTAAGATTCATGAATGAGAAATATATTGTTGTAGTTAGATTTTCGAACTCTAAAACTGTAAAATTACATTACAGATAGACATAAATACAAAGCAAAATTTCTTCACTAAAACGCTAAAAAATAAAATTAATATAAATTTCAAAATTAAATAAAAGGTCTCCAAATAAAATTCGCCCTCTACGTCAGTTTCCTTATACAGTAAACTATATCTTACGAGGTGTGGCTATTAAATAAAAAGACTGACCCAGTGAAACATTTTATTTTGATGTCATACATATTTACTTATTATCACCTTCAATATACACCCCTCCTCTATCCCTGTAACGCTCCATGCGAATCTTCCTTTGTTCGAAACAGTATTGAAAGGCTTCTGTCTGCTACTTCAGAACGCGTGCCGCTTCTCTTTCACAGCCTCAACGGACTCAAATATTGTTCCTTTGAATACAGATTTCACCGTAGGAAATAGATAGAAGTCAAATGAAGATAGTTAATATAAAAGATTTGGTAAATAAGGTGGATGGTCTAACAAAGGGATACTGTACTTGGCTATAAACCTCTTGATAGACAATATGGAATGACTTGTCCTTTCATAATTCGGGTCGTTTTTTCTTTTTTTTTTGACTGAGTTCAGCAAGCAAACGAAGCTAGTAATGTTGATTAATAGTTTGACCTTTAGAAACCCAATAAAAGCCCACAATTCTTTGCGTATCGAAAGAAAACAATAATCTTTGCTTTGAATTTTGATTTGTTCATTCGATTTTTTCCCCCGGTGAAGATGGGCTCTTCAAATGCATGGTTTGGCTTTTCGTTTCAGGATCATAAATAAAAAATCACGATTCGTCACTCGTTATTATTCTTACCTTTAAATTTGGGTCATTTTCAATTGCATTCAAAGTATTAATTCAAACATTTTTGCGAGCTTCTTGCTGTTTAAACGTGAGAATTTTAGACAGCATTTTGGCACACACTTTTTGCATTTTAAAATTATTATGTAAAATTTGCCGTCTGGGTCCTTTGTCAATTCTTACAGTCTCAAGAATATTTAGCCGACCGTCAGATCGAATTAGATTACCTATTTTTTGAATATTGTTATCCATTTTTGACGTGGAAGGGCCACCGGGTGTGAATCACCTTCAACATCTTCTCGTCCATCTTGAAGATATTTAAAACGCTCAAAAAAGCGATAAACATTCATTGCCATACAGTTCTTTCAATAAATTATAAGTTTCAGTAGGGGGTTTTCCAAGTTTCATGTGAAATTTTCCAAGAATTCGTTGCTCAAAATCATTTTTCCGGTGAAACAAAAAAAAAAACAAAAAAAGTAACGCAAATACGAACGAAGGCTGTGGGTATATGGATTTGTTTACAGAAGCGAGAAGCATTGCATTCGAAAGAGAAGGCTTCACGCTAAACAACTGTAGGTCGCAGTCGTTTGGCACATGCTTACTTCTTCTGTAGCAACTTCAATCTCGTTATTTAATATCTAAACCTCGTTAGTACAAAAACTGATTTTCTTAAGAATACAAACTACCAGCTAAGAACTTTACATAATGTCATGTTAATTAATTTTTCAAATGCAATTGTTGAATTGTTCCAACCATTTTTGTTTTGCTCTTTTGAAAAAAAATGCGATAACGATAAAATAAAGCCTTTTTGTCAATGTCAATGCAAGTTTTTCGTTATGTAATGTTAATATATAACAATGCAATTTTTTAAAATTCTGCAATGAGAAAATAGAACAATGCTAATATTATGTTTTACTTTAAAAAAGAAAGATAACAACATTAATACAATGTTTCGCTTTGAAAAGAAAAGATAGTAATTTTAATGAAATTTATTTTTTATTCTACAATATACAGAGAAGAATATTAATATAATTTTTCACTTTGAAAAAGAAACGTCGTAATGTTTATATAATATACTTTTAATCCGCTATGTAAAGAGAACAAAGATAATAAAAAAAATTTACTTTGAAAGTGAAAACAATATTGTTTCTTGAAGATTTTCTTTTTTCAATGCAAACGAGAACTTTTTTAAATTAATTTTTTTTAAACTATAATGTAAAGAAAGCAGCGTTTGTTCAATTTTTCGTTTAATGTAATATGTATTTTAAAGTACTTATAAACACACAAATACATATACATATTCACAATTATATTATACTAACAAATGCAATATTAATCTTTTCTGATTATATCATTAATAAGAGTTGCAACAAAAAAAGTTATTTATAAAACAAATGTTAATTAAACTGAACTATGGGAAGTTTTCATAAGCGAACAAATTCATAAAAAACAGAAGAACAAATCTTTATTTCGTTGAGCTTATGGCAGGGGTTCGTGTCATTGGAATTCATTTAATTAGATACAGAGACGCAGCGTTGGGGGTTAGGGGTTGGTACCTTCTCCCTTCCTTAAAGTATGATGCATACTGAAATTTTTAAAACTATCTTTTTTTTTACAATTTTTTTTTCATTTTTTCAAGTAAAAAAATCAATATTCGAAATCTAATATTCAACAAAAATATTTTTTTCCTTGAAAATAAACAATTAAATTGGTTTTTTTAGTTTTTATTAACGTCGCACTAGAAGCAACACGAGGGCTATTGGCGACGGACCTCGTAATTTTGAACCACGGTCAAGTGACGAGGACGACACCTGAGCTGGCACCCCCCTCTCCTAACATCCACACCACGCCAACGGGAGGACTTTGGGCCCGAACAGATTTAACGTGCATCAGCCCCGGCTACACGGCGGGTCTTTGGTGGCCAAGGATCGAACCCGCGACTGAACGAAAACCGCCAGCAGCTATCCACGACCTTGACCACTAGGCTACCGCGGCCCCAAGCAACAATTAAATTGGAAATAAATTTTAAGATTTGAGTTGAAATTAGGAGACCCCCTTCCCCATGAAAAAATTCTCACTACGCCCTTGATTACAGATTATTCAAAAACTTACAAATGAATCGCATCAAGGCTGTGAAGGATTAAGAAAAAATGGTAATCCAAATTATTTACTTGCAGAAAGCAAAAGAATATAAAAATCCTTATCTATAAAGATCTAAGACTAAAAAAATAATAATAAGACCTCTCGATTTTGTAGCTATACGTGAGCACTCCTTGAAGAACATAGCAAATTCGACTTTCTGCCATAGCCACATGAAAATCCTCACCCATCCAACAGCCTTTCGCCTTAATTATATCGCTTCATTCGGAACCAGACTCGCAGAATACAATCATTAATTTATTTCACAGGGGAAATGATCATTAGAAACTTGTCAAAACGCAGACAGGCAACTGAGAACCTTATCGTCAAGGGACGGGCTAAATATGGAACGCGGCTATTAATTTTAGTGATGGATTACCTCAAGTTACACCTTGGAGGCAGGCGCAGAGGTAATTGCATCGGGAAAGAATAGGCAAGTTTTGAATATTTCGCTCGTAGATTGATACGACGACTTCCTTGAAGAAGGATTTTGTAGGTAATGTGCATCTTCAAACCGGAAAGGACCATCTTCAACAGTCGAGTCTTTTTAGATCCGACCTGGATGTTTTGTGGGTTTAACGAACTGCCTACGTTGGATTATTTTTGGTACATTTAGGGATGACAAACAGTGCTGGTTGATGGGATTGGTTTTAATGAGCATTTAGGTACGGTCAGAAGTCAGTTGATTAATTTATTTTTAAATTTCTAACAAGCTTTTTTTTTTCTGTTTTGTTGTTTATAATCTTCTGATTTAACGTGTGAATGTTATCTTCTTTTGTTACAGGCATGTCTAATCTGCCGTTTTCGTAAGTGCAGTTTGTTTTAATAATGAATTCTCCTCAACCGGTAAAAAATCTTTTCGTGTTAAATATTTCTTTTCTTCCTTTTCCGCGTTAGCTGAAAAACAGTTAAGACGTTTCGTAAATTAAATCTGTTTTGTAACGCTTGGCTGTTTTGAAACAGAAAAGACATGATAAATGGTGCTAGTAGTAGGAAATGCTTTAATATGTTTTTAATTATGGTAAGAAATTACCCTAAATTTAGTTTCGGTTACTTTTTACCTTTCTTTGTTTCTTTTTATTATGTTCTTTAATCTTAAATCTTTTCATATACATTTGTACAGTTTAATTCATATTTTATAACTTCTATTTACTTGTTCAATTTTAAAAATTTTTTCCTTTATTTTTATTAAAGATACCGTAAAAACTCTTTTATAATAAACCCTATGACCCACGATAATTTATCTTTATGTACTCATTATCTATTTGTTTAGTATTCTTTCAGATATATTGATATCTTTCTTAATTCTTTTCTTTTTTTTCTTTTGTGCTAGGTTTTTTCAATTAAAAATACACATACATATGTATATGCACTGCCTGGAAGTTCACACAATGTTTTCAGCTTTACTTTCTATGTAATATTGAATAAAGTTGCAATGTAGTTATAATAAGGTTTAAATTCCATTTAAATTATTATTAAATTCTTTCATGTTTAAGTTATCCTTTGATTATATACATGGGAATTTGCTACATCAATGAATTAGAGTTGTTAAAAATACTGTTCTTGTAAATAAGTATTGAATAAATTCTGAAGAACCATTCTATGCCTTGAATCATAATCCTTACAAATTTCTTTAAATATGTTAATTCTTACTTAACAAAAAATAGATTCTGCAAAAAAACTAAATTATAATCATTCTTCTTATGAAGACAATGACGACTGATGCTAAATCTTAAAATTAATCTTAATGAAGTTGGTCTTTTTAGGACAAATATTTAATTGTAAGTTGTCAGCAGCATAATTTGTATAATGCGTCAATTTATCACATATTTAATTTTACACGACAGGTAAATAAATTGCACGAGCATTATTATGTTTTGCGTATATGAGAATATACTCATCTTTCTAATGTATTGGACTTATAGATGAATATAATAAAATCAAAAAAGATCATCAATGCTTTTTTTTAATTCCGAGAATTTTATATTAAAAACTTTCAAATTGTTTTATGAAATTGAGCATTTATTTTATTTTTGTCTCCTCATAGTAGCAAAAAATTGATTAAAGACCAACGAATAAAGAATGTCATATATTTTGTTATTGTATTCGAATTTAATAATTATCTAAAGATAATATTTTGAATTAAATAAACATGAATCTCTTCAAGAACAAAACATGTATCTTTATTCTCTTAGCATTTTTTTGGCTATTAGATTATAATATTTGGACTCTTGGAAAAATAAACTATGATAAGATTTGTATGAAGCTGAACGAAACAATTCCATTGAGAAGGACTTTAATAGATATTCAACTATAAAGATAGTCAAAATTATATCGTGATTAATTCAAATTTGATACATTTCTATTTATATAAAGTAATATATTTTGCATTTATTTTTTGACAGGTAACTTACTCTTATTAAAGTTTTTTGTTGCATATTAAAGAGGGAAAATAAATTTAATTTTATATAAATATTTAGAATCCCACACAAAAATATTTTAATATTAAAAAACATTTTTGAAGTTTTGGAACTTTCAAAACATTAATGAATCATAAAAAACTTTTGTTAATGATTTCATATGTGTTTTTAAAATTACGCGGTTTCAAATGCTAGAACATATTTCCAACTTTTGAAATTATGAATTTAGTTAATGAATTGCATACCGTAAATTATGTTGCTCATAACTTTATTATAAAAAAAGCTTTCTTTAATTTATTTCTAAGAAAAAAGTGTTCATGCATCCCATACTTAAAGAATTCATTCTGAAACATACACTTATACTCTTATGCTACAGAAAATATATATTAAAATTTCAATTAGTATAACTTGCAGCTTTAATTGATAAGAAGCCATTATAAAGTTTTATTTTATTTATTTCATTGGTTTTTCAAATGACCCAAAGTGAGTGCATGAGAAGATTTAAAAAAGAATGTAAAATATGTCAATCTGAATAAACTTTTATTTTAATAAACAATGAAAAATGCTTATGTTGTAATCCATAAGCATTTTTGAATAAATATGCTTATGTTATGAAATCCATAAAAGTCGAGCGTTCATGGTCTAGAACTCATGGTCAAATTATAGTTTCAATTCTGGAGCCATTTAAAGACTCATCGTGTAGTGGAATTAATGTTCGTTAAATATGTCGGGACTCAAAGACCTCGTGTTGAAATAGTGCGGAATATCGATTGCTCAGGTGTCGCCCTCGTTACTTGATTATTGTTAAAATTTTCACAGTTCATTGTCATTAGCCTTTGTTTTGCTTTCTAAGTGAAATTCTAAATAAACAATAAATTAATCAATGTGAGGATTCATTCAGATAAAAATATAGGAAAAAAAAAGGAATGATTATTGGCATCATTGTCAAAATCATTAAAATATATTTACAAAAGACAACCATCCATATTCTAACTTCTATCGTAAACACAATCTTAATTCCATTATATACTCGCCGTATAATAGTGCTAATATATATCAGTCATCTTTCACAATGGTGTGATGCGCATGTTTTGAGAGAGAGATGCTTACACAGGTGTCGCCTTTATCATTTGACTACGATTCAAACTTACAAAGTCTGTCACCAACAGTCTTTGTGTTGTTTCTAAGTGTGACATTATTAAGCAATCAATCAATTTGTAAACGTAATATAATTCAAATGACTCGTTTATACAAAATAAAAAAGTAATAAGTAAGCTACAAACTATCTACTACAAAAGGTAAATATTATCTTACTTCAAAATTTTTGATGATTATGGATATATGTGCTTAACAGCGTTAGTTGATAAAATGATGTAATATGTCAATTTGTTTGAATAGTAATAATATCATAGCTCTTTAATATTATAATTGATAAGAGGGTATATGAAAGTAAGGTTCCGTATTTTATTCCATCAAATTTATTCCTTACATCATCTCCAATAGGCAATGATAGGAGCTCACATTAGTTAAAGCTCCTATGTCATTAATTCCATCTGGAATAATCAATACGTACACAGTTGGTATTCATTTAAAATCACTAGCAAATTGAACGAATGGTCTAAGAAAAAAGTGCGAGCAGTAATTTGTATTTTAAGGGGAGGGGGGCTAAAAGGAACCTCAATATACCGTGAAGTAACTGAAGTATACTGTACAGATATTATGAGTAAATTATGGCGGCTATTCGTAACAAAAAACCCTGTTTACTTTTCCAAAGAGTTCTGCTGCTGCAGGATAACATAAGGCCACACACGGTTATTGACGAACGAAACCTCTTGGATTCTCGGAACTGGAGAATTCGGCCACATGCTCCCTATAATCCTGATTTGGTCCCTTCTGACTTGTATTTATTCTCCAAGACTTAAAAACACCTCCAAGGATATTGTTTTCCAGCTTACATGACGTTCAAGTCGTCAAAAATTGGCCAGGACACATCTTTTCATTATCATGACTTTTCCTTACTTTTATTTTTACCTCCTTACTTTAGTATTAATGACTTATAATTCCTTGATCTACATATTATATAAATGTACTTAAAAAAGGAAATAATGAGGTAAATCGGTTAAATATACCCTTTCCTATATGCTACATTTCTTCAATTTATATTTAAATTCCTTAAAAAATAATATAATGAATCTTCCTTTCTAATACCTCCCCGTAGAAACAAATTCAGGAAGAAATAAAAATTATTCTCTAAGCTTAGATATAGTAAAAAATTATGTGCTAGCAAAGATGTGGAAAAATAGGGCAAACATACATTCATAAATACTACACCTTCTTCAATGTGAATTTAAATTCCTTAAAATAAAATATAAAGAATGTTACTTACTAATATCTCCACAGGGAATCATAGTTTCTTAACGAAACAAAAATTATTCTATAAGATTAGATATAATCAGAAAACATGTGCAGGCAATAGTGTGGAAAAAAAAAGTATGTTATGCATATATATGCACTACACATATACTATACTTTAATCAATGTAAATTTATATTTTTTAAAATAAAAATAAGGAACCTTACTTTCTGATATCCCTCGTAGAATCATTTTTCTTAAGAAATTTAGAATTGTTTTGCAAGCTTAGATGTAGTAAAAACTATGTGCGGGAAATTATGTGGAAAAATAGAGTAAATTTGTACTTCATAGTTACTACATTTTCTTCAACGTATATTTAAATTCCTTAAAATAAAAAAAAATGAGCCTTACTTTATGATAATGCCCAGTAGAATCATAGTTTCTTGAAGAGTTAAAAATTATTCTAAAAGTTTAGATATAATCAGAAACTAGGTGTTAGGCAACTATGAGGGAAATAGGGTAACACTCAGTGGACTTCATATATACCAATACTTTCTTCAATGTATATTTAAAATAAAAATAAGGAACCTTATTTTCTGATACCTCTCTATAGAATCAAAGTTCTGGGAGAAATAAAAAAAGTATTCTACAAACTTATAGATGTAATCAGAAATTATATGCAGAAAACTAAGAGTGTTTCTTCATTTTAATAAAATTCCTTAATATAAAAAATAAGAAACTTTACTCTCTGATACCTCCCCGTAGAATCATAGTTTCTTGAAGAATTAAAAATTATTCTACAAGCTTGGATGAAATCAGAAATTAATTGTGCTGGCAGCTATACTTATCTTGTGAATAATAGATTTTAGAAGGGAAAAGAATATTATATAAGCTCAATATAATTGAAAACCAATAAAAAAAATCGAATGTTTAAAAATATTGCGAGTTTTGATTTGTGATCAACTGCATTCATAAATAATTAATAGCATCTTGAATAATAAAAATTAGCCTTTCAATACCTCCTAAGGAATTTTGAATAAAAAGTGGATACAATCGTTCATTCTTTAATCCCTTGATATAAACTGAATACTATCTTTTTGAATATTTTAAATCTCGGAGATGTTTAATGAACTTTTAAGGCTGTTTTGATGTCTTGAAAACATTCAAGCGATGACAAACGATGTTTATTTACGGGATAGATTTTAACGGACCTCTTAAGCATTCTTAGTTGTCATCTAGAATATGAATTATCTACCTTCATTCATTTATAAATATTTGATTAATTCTGAAATATTAGAATTTGCTTAAAATTCTGATTGCGAAAGAGATAAATGCGATAAACAAGCGCAAAGAAATTAAATTACAAAAATGGTAAAAAAAAATTGGATAAACTTTATGTTAACCAGGCGACTTACTTTTTAGCAGTTACAGAAAATAAGAAATAATTTTTCTATTGGTCTCGTCCGTTATGATACCAGGTATGAGTTTCATTCATGCGTTCTTTCTACTGCTTTTTGAAAAAAATGTATAAATTGAATACATCCAGCGTTTCGCGGATATTGAATGTCTTTATAGTACGGATTTCAAGTTTGGTTCATTATTTTATTTCTACAGAATTTCTTAACACATACAAACATATATGTATATACATATATTGAATGTATAATTAATATATCCATGCTTTTGATTTTGCTTTTTTAAAAATTTTCAACGTCTTATTTGTGATAATGTATTATTGGTGAATATTTCATTTTACCAAATGTCTTAAACTATTTACCTTTGTGATTATATTTTGGTTTAATTAATTTTACTCTTCAGGTAAAATTTTTAATGGGTGCTACAACATTTTACAAGGTTGTTAAGTGTAAATTTTGTTATGTGTAAATTGGTGTTTTTTAACGAAACTAAAGATGTTTTTAATGGTTAACTACTTATTTTTATGATTGCATTTCTCATTTGGCTGATTTTTGGTTTGTTACCATCTTTTTATAACGTAATTCACAGAAGTGGGATAGTTTGATCTGTAATTACCGGTATAAACAAACTTTATTCTGTTTCAAAGTATGGAATAGCATTAATTACATTGTCTCCATTTTTTTTAAATTTTGCTTTTATTTCACTTTATTTTAAATGATTTTGTTTTTTTAATAATTTGTTATCATTTTTGGGTTTTAGGGCCTTAAATTTTAGATTGCTTAACTATTTCAGCAAATTTTTATTTGATTTGCGTGAATATTAATTCGATTGTTAGTGATTTCCTTAAATACTTAATTTTCCCCTTAATTGTTTTGTTTCAGCTTTGAATATTCCTAGAATATTATATGTTTTCAAAAATGCCAATTTACTCTATTATGTAAATTATTTGACCGTAAAACAGACAAAGAAGAGTGATAAATTAAGAAGAATTAGTCTCAAGTCTAAAAAATGTGCTATAATTCTGAAAAATTTGATGCATTTTCCTCGTTTTTTGAGGTTTCTTGATTATGTATTAATTAAGATAGTATATTAAACAGTTCCTAAAAATGTTTTATTTATGTGTGAGTTTTACATCCATCCAATATGAGTTTTAAGAAAAACGGGGTTTTTTTATAATATATTTTTGAAAAGTAAGGTCATTACTTTTCACACGGTTTTTTTTTTATAATATATTTTTGAAAAGTAAGATGTTGAAGGTCATTGCCGAGACACGAAAGGATATAAATTCAAAAACAAACTAACTCAAAGTTTTAACTCTTTTTACATTAGATACCTAAAAAATATAGTCTCTTATATATAAATAACGTTCTAAAAATATCACCGAAGAGATAAATGTGAGACTTAAAATTGCAGATGTAAGCCATGGGGAATTCTTTTTGGTTTCAAATGCCATACAACTTTCTCTTGCTTACTAATAAACTGTTTGTGTTTTTAAAATAATAAATGTTAAAGCGTCTCTTTTGTTTCAAAATGTTTTTAAGTATTTAAAATACAATATATTAATTAAGATGATTGAATTTAATTTGTTTGAAATTTATTTTTATAAAATATTGAGAAAAAATTATGTCTACATTATGTTATAGTTTTAAATTCCTTACATATATGTATGAGCTATTCAGATAAAATATTTTCATATGTTTTTTTTTTCAGAATATATCTTCTTAAAAACATCCATTATTAGTATGATATCTAATATTTTTATAACGAACATATTAAAAATAAAAATATGTACTTAACAAGAAAGCTCAAACACATATTAATGATTTTTTTTTAATTTGTAGTCAAGTGCATAGTAATGACTATTTTGAATGTACTTACTGCTATTAAATTTTTATAAAAAAAAGTTTCGTTATCAACTAGTTTCCAGTTAAAACAAAAGAAACATGAAATTTTCTAATTTACTCTTTAATCTATTGAAAATATTTTAACATGGTTTTTTTTTTTTAAAAAAGCTACGAAGTTATTTTTTGTTATAAAAAAAGGACTATACAAATACGTGATTGTATGCCTTTGTTGTTATTTTTCATTTTTTAAAATATATATCTAACATTCACAATATTTTAAATCATTAACTGAAAAATATAAGAAGTAAAAGACTACTTTCGGATAGAATATTTGCATTTTCATTCACTTTTTACACAAAAGTGCTATTCTTATTTTCTACGTAGTTGTGAATACTTAAAAATAATTTCGCGAACGTATTATTAAAACAAATAAAAAGTATAACTTTCATGAAATTATCTTAAATGAAGTTTTTTATAAGGATCTTTATCATAAATTATTATTAATTAAGGATACATCATTACGATATCAATGTATATACAGTTTAAATGGAATATTCAATTTAAAAGATACCGCATTCCAAAGATGGATTTAGAAGAGGTACGAAAAGTTAGAGATTTAAAGAAATGTTACTTAATCTAAATCTCCTCCTAGAGACTTAAGGAATATTTTACTATTCTCTTCAATTACATCATTGAAACAGTTACGTTTGCGCTAGCTGCACCATCTGATATAATTAATTTGAAATAGCTTTCGCAACTAACTGGCAGAAATATTGAATGACTTTACTAGTGTAGCTATACTTATCCATATTTTTATATCAATATTTTCCTTCATAACGCATACTTAAATATTATATTTAATTCAAGATTACTGAAAATAAATTTATAACATATTATTAATCGTAAAAAAAACGTTTTATATGTTTCTTAAAAAATCTTTCTTTATAAAGTTACGATACATGTTAAAAACATTATACCTTTATCCGTTCTTATGGAAATTTTCAGTGTAATAACACTTCCCCAATAAATTCAATAGATAATAGATTAAATTAAATAATAAAAGCGAAAATTGAGCACAATGTCGGCTATACATTTACCGAAGCAATTTATTTATAACCTAAGACATTCTTAACGTGTAAAGTGTCATTTCCTTCCCAAACCAAAATAAGCTTTAATCTAGAAAATCCATCACAAAACTTATTAAATTACTCTCATCCTAACAAAACGGACAGATTGCCTCTCAAACTCAAATCCCAAATCCTTTACCACACAACTTTCTCTCTCTCTTTCATCCCCCTTTAATTTTATTTACACCGAATTCTTCCGCTTTTCTTTTTTTACCGAAACTTCTGCCACCGAAACCATCCATCAGAAAGATGGATCACACAATCCGAATCTTCAAACCAAATTCCGGGGGCAGATAAGACCTGTCCGGTATGTTTTGACAAGTTTCTAATCATCGTTTTAAGTGTAATAATTAATTAACAGTCGTCGAAGGCTCCACTACCAGACCCACCCCCCTTAACTCCCAAACGGCAATCCCTTCTCTCCATCCCTCTAGAAGATGGAATGAGGGAATTTGGAAGGGAGGGACGACGTGAAATCTGAATTAAAACGGGATATACCAGGAACAAACCGGATGACGTGTGTTCTCGGGAAAAGCGGGATATGGGTCTGGACATTTGGTCTCCATTGCCCAGGCATTGGAATGCTGGATATGGGGTTGGGGGTTGCCGGCAAATGGGCGCTCGGGGGCGTTCATTAAATCTCGACAAATCATGCCCATTGCATTCTCTCTTTGATGGGTATCCTAAGATCCCTTCGTTATTGTCAATCTCAAAGGGAGTATATTGATGGAATGGTATACTAGGGGTGTATAGGGAATTAAATGATAGTTGTCTTAGGAAAGTGGTGGGGCATTTTTTCGAAATAAAATACCTTAGCCGTTCATTTATCATGCGATAAAAGCATCATTTTTCGATACTTTCATTATATATATACATAAAAAAATATGAAAATTTTAGCTATTTTGTGTACAAATTTTGCTTAAATATTAAGGAGTGCGCAGCATTTTCTTCTATAAAAAATTAACCATGTTTAAGGCGCATTTTGAAAAAATTCTTGATCGAACAATCATTAAAATTTCGTGTGTTTATTTAGTGTATTGTCGTTAAATATATTTGAAAGCAAATTTTTTTGCTATTTCTTTTTAAAATTAATGTGTGGAATATCATATGAAATGATCTCAGTCACGAAAATTTTTTGAATAAGTTTTCTGACAAAATATTTCATTAAAATAAAAACAATGCAATAAATGCACACACAAAAATGGTGACTGTGCAATAAGAGTGTCAAGCTCATTTCCAGGTTTGGGCTAATTTTTAACAAAAAGAAACCACGTGGGTCACATTATATATAATAAAGGGGTTAGTTTTTTCCCTCTCCTTAATTTATCTTCAAAACAAAAGACTGTTGCTTGTAATTTGAATCATAATGCTTATGTTGTTCGTAGCGGCGTTTATTGTCATATATCTTTGGTAAACTAATAGTATTATTACATATGATGCTGACTCTTTACCTTTTTATGTCTCAACAAAAATATACCATCACAAGTTACTATTCTTTCCAATAACTTTGGGTCGTTTACAAGGACATTTAAAGTGTCAGTACAAACATTTTTGAGAGCTTCTATTGTTCAAACGCACTTTTTGCGTTTTAAAATTGTAACGTAAAATTTACCGTACGAATTCTTTGTCGATTCCTATAGTCTCAGCAGTCGCACGAATTCTTAACCGACGGTCATATCCAACCAGACTACCGATTTTCTCGATACTGTCATCTATTTTTGATGTGGAAAGGCGACCCGAGCGTGAATCATCTGCAACGTCTTCTCTGTATCTTGAAAACTCTTAAACCACTCAACAACACATGCAGGTGATAAACATTCATTGCCATACACTTCTTTCAATAAATTATAAGTTTCAGTAGCGGGTTTTCCAAGTTTCACAACAACTTGCGGAATTTCACAAGTTGCTGTGGAATTCCACTACAACTTATTGCTTTATTGATACATTTATCATTTCTTCCAGCGAAGCAAAAAATAATAACTCAAAGGCGAACTAAGACTACGGGTATACGGATTTGTTTTCAGAAGCGAGAGGCACTGCATTCGAAAGAGAAAACTTCATACTAAACAGATATCGGCTGCTGGCGTTTGGCGCATGCGCACTTTTGTAGCAACATCAGTCTCGTTTTTTAATAGCCATACCTCGTAGATGAGTAATGGTAAAACAAAATAATTTTTAAAAAATAAAAATCAATATATTTTTTTTTTCCAAAAAAAGATTAGCAGATACATAATAGCTGTGGTAATTAAGCTTAAAGTAAATAAAAAAAAAATTCTTACTCTGCCGAAGAGGAATACTTAATATTACATTCCTTAATATTACAGAGGAATACTTAATATACCAATCAAGGCTAAAAAAGATAAATGGCATAATTTTATTATTTTGGCTTATAAAATAATTACTATTATTGGCGTGAGGAACAATAAGTCGATTCAACACGAGCAAAGATGGTTCATTGACTAAAAGTTCTAGTTCGATATCTGTGAGTTGGCATAATTAGAAATCTTAAAAATTAAGCTACGATATTTTTACTAAAAACTTAGGCACATGGTGTTATAGTTGGCTGGCCCCAAAGATATTCGATTTGGGCTTCATGTGGCCCGAGAACAGCGAGTTTAACATTCTCGCTGTTGAAGAAATCATTTTTTTTATAAATGTTCTTTAACCTTGGTCATTTTAACATTACGGAAATAGGTAAAATGCTGCGCGAAGGATTTCGCTGAAAAAAACTCTTAACAACAGAAAATTGAATAGGATAATTATAATAATCTCTAAATATATAAGAAATATCCCGGACATAAAAACTGATCATGTAGTAATAACATACATATCATACAAAATTTATTTTATTAAAATTTTGACAGGAAATGGGGATTAAATAATATTATTTTGCTGATAAAATCATAAAGAAACAAAAAAAAAAAAGTAATAGTTACGGCAAGATATATTTTTCTAAATTTAGATTAGTTCAGAAGATCGTATTTGATATTCCAGAAGTCCACCAAATCTCTATAACCATTTTAACATTTTACCATTCTAGAACATTTACCCATTCGAAATGTTTATATTGGAGGAGAAATTCTCGCTTTCAAAATGACGTTGAATTAAAAGTATTTTTACACTGCAGTACTGATTATTTTCAAATACTTTTCTGTAATTGACATTCAATGCGATGAAAACATTCTATTGCGAAAACATCCGATTTCAATCTATTTCAGGGGCATTCAAATGTTACAATTCTTACAAAAGATATAATATATATTAAAAGCCGTAATAAAACAAATTCGCTTAGTATAGAGGAAATGCATTATTTAGTACTGAATTGTTTCCTCAATTTCTTAAATGAAAGAATATTATAATTTTAAAGAAATGGATAAAGTTTTATAAATGTTTAAAATGTTTAAAAGTTTTTCCAATGGAATTTGAAAACAAGAAAATGAAAAATAAAGTTCATTTTTTTTTATATTTGACCCCTATAAAATTAGATAAGGGACTAAAAATACCCATAAAATTAGATAGATGATTAAAAAGAGTTCTGTTTTATGCAACAATTTATTTATCGCATAACTCGAAACTAGAATTTTATTTGGTGAAAATAATAATAAATTTTAAATTAAAAGTTATGTTTGACATCTACGGCATGTAAAACGTTAGCAATATTAATAAAAAAACCATAAATAAAAAAGGTCCTATGCAAAGTTTTGCAGAGAACATATTTAGCCACCCAAGGTGCTCTTTTTTTTATAAGTATTATTAAATCACTCAATTAAATATGAGGATTAAAGTAAATGATGAAATATCGGAAACAATAAATTATTAAATTGAATATATTTAGGCTAAATGTAATTAAAATTGAAACAAACAATAAATTATTAAATTGAATATTATATCAGCTACCGGTAATTAAAATTTAAGCAAACGATAAATAATTAAATTGAAAATACTTAAGCTAAATGTAATTGAAATTGAAGCAAATGATAAGAAGTTGAAAAGAGATCTTGTACGCCAAAATTGATCCATCTAAAACAATAGCACCTTGGGTGGCTAATAACCATACTTGTGTATCATATTTATTTCATTTTTAGGTAATTTGTCACTTTCATTTGACTCAACACGAATGATACAGGAAAGATTCCTTGAGCTCGCTGCGGTTCTCTACAGCAGCGACAACAGAAGTTAAAATGCAATAATAACTAACCCGAAAGGGAATCTATTTTATCTCAGTGGTAAAAGGTACTGCTAAACAATACGAGTGGTAAAGGGTAAAGGGTACTACAATAAAAAATGTAAAGGGTAAAGGGTACTCAGTGGTAAAGGGTACTGCATACGAGTTTTACTTGGACAGACTGAATTTCTAAGGAATTCCGAGATCAAATCGCTGTCGTCTCTCAATGTCAACGACTTCTTCACAACTGGTTGAAAAACAGTACCCCAAAGCCAAGGGGTAAAAACATTTACAGCAGAAGTAGTGAACCAGAGCTTCAACACTAGATGACAGCAGAGTTTATAACTACTAATTTTATGTACCCTCAACGCAAAATTTACCTCTGTGTGTCTAAGATACACACAAATAATGAAACACCGACTACAGCACTTGCGTCAAATAGATTCGCCATCTCAATTAGTAACAGCAAAGATGTCAAATTCAAAAAAAACTTAATATACCAGGGAGGAGAAGTATATGAATTGCAGTAATAGTCGAAAAAGCAACCTTTTTTGAAAAGTATCATCAGAGAGTGCTTGGTTATTCTATATTATCACAATGATACTACAGGAGAGTATGCAGGGGTTTTCTTCAACAACAACGGTATTTAAAATACTTCAATAACTGAACGGGGAGAGATAATCCTTTTTGTCTCAGTTGTCAAGAGCACTGCAGAAATATAACGATTTAACTCCAAACAGATCGAGGAATCGAATCACCCTTGTCACTTAAATTCAACTGACTTCTCCTGACGGGGAAGAAAAATTGTCCCCGCATCCAAGAAAAATTTAAGGTGAAAGACATATTTGGCGTCGAAAGCAATTCCGCATCCGTTTGCTGATTTAAAAAGATAATTCTGTAAGCATTTTTGGTTTTACACTACTTTGTTATAATGTTATTTACTGAAGTGTGATGGTCGGAATCGTAAAACTAGTAAAAATATATTATTCTCCTTCACATGCCTGAAACAGTATTATAATTACTTTATCTCTATAATATGGGATTTAATATGAATATTTATACATGTGAATAATTATATCTATTATATATATATATATATATATATATATAGCGCCTAACTCTTTCTTTACGCGATTTTGAAATAACACGGTTCACCAATATACTTTTTTACACGAAATTTTATTCTAACACGAACCCTGCAATTTTTTTTTCAAATATTCAAATGCGTTGCTTTCCGCCTATTAATAGCACTTTGATTCTGCCAATCAATCAGGGTATTATTGCAGCATTTAAATGTATTACATAAAGCAAACATTTAAATATATTTTAGATTCAATGGAAGAAAGGAATTTGACTGTTGAGGAAGCATGGGGAAAGTTTGCGATTATGGATTGTAATACGCATGCTTCTTTTGTCATCAAACAGTTGCACCAATCGGCCTTAAATGCTTGTTGGTAAAAAAGTTTGCAGCATGCGTGAAAAGTGAAAGTTTCATAGAACAAAACTCACCAGTGTGTTCTGAAAATATAATTCTATCAAATGCAATTGGTGGCGAAGGTTATAATAACAGGCAAACGGCTAACATCGAAAAATTGATGCTTGGTTTGGTTTAGTTTCTTAACGTCGCACTAGAAGCAACACGAGGGCTATTGGCGAGGGACCTCGTAATTTTGAACCTCGGTCAAGTGACGAGGAAGACACCTGAGCTGGCACCCCCTCTCCCAAACATTCCAACTGGAGGTCTTTGGGCCCCGACAGATTTAGCGTGCTTCAGCCCCGGCTACACGGTGGGTCTTCAATAGCATCAAGGCCTGAATCCAAGACTCAACGAACCCGCTGGTCGCGAGTCCGATGTCTTAACCACTAGGCTATCGCGGCCGAAGAATTGATGCTAGAAAACCCTTTGGATGAGTACGATTTGATCTAATTTATGTCAGTTTATAATAAAAAAAGAAATCTGTAATGACGAAGTCGAAGATGAAATGCAGCTTTTAATAGCTGATTTAATTCGCGAGGACTTGAAATTTGCTACAAGTATGGAACCATATTTTCTTCCTCATGATCCAAACATGCAGTGTGCATTAAAATTTCAAAGTCTTAAGTTTTGTGTAACAGGATATCAATAATTATTTAAGCAACTTGAGAAAAAAAACCTGCTAATAACAGATTTTGTGATAACAAAAAAAAAAAAAAAAAAAAAAAAAGCCAACAAAGGCCGTTAATAACGAACGAAATTCTTCATTTGAATCAAAGCCGACAATTGTGCTTGACATATCTGACACATCTACTGATAAGAGCATTCTTGATCCAGTTCATAATAAACGTACACGCTTGTTATAAGTAGCGATGGATAGTTGTTAGTTAGTAGTTTTATTCTAATTTCAATTTTAATTTTTATGTGTTGTATGTACCTATAGATTGAATTTTCGCTGTACACTATTTCTTAATTTTTTGCAATAAAAATGAATTGTTTTTCATTTACAAATATGTAATGTGGATTTCATTGTTACTTTTTTTGCACGGTTTCTTGGGAAAATATTTAGAGTTTTTTTTTAAGTTGTGGGGCATATCTCTAAATTTACCATACGTCACATGTATTTTTTTTACAATATTTTTTTGCGTGATTTTCTGAGGAACGAATCAACCATTAAAAAAAGAGTTGGGTGCATATACATAAATCTCAAAAAGTTAAAAGTAATATACTATGGAAGAAAACATTGTTATATTATTGAATAAATATCACTCATATGTACGAAACTAATTAAATTTGCAAGCAAATTATTATAAATAAAAAAATGAATAAAAATAAGTAAATATTAGTTAACTGTATAAAAAACCATTATATAATATAAATACATTTTTGAAAGCAAGTATATTAAACAAAAAAGCAATGTGATACCTATTAAAAGTATTGATAGAAGAGATAAAGAAATTGAAACATTTAAAAATTTAAGAAAAGTGAAAGAAAGAAATACAGTATTAGTATTGCTGTAACAGGGTGTAATAAGCAATCTTTTTCAGAATTATTGACCAAACTGTTCACTTCAGCTGTTATATTATATAAAAGCGGTTATAAAACCGATTATTATACAAATGAACAGATCAACACCAGATCAACGAAATTCAAATTAAAAAAAAATAATGAAAAAAAGTAATAACTCTAGAATAAATTATAACATAAACCGGAAAAATTATTATATAACAAAACAATTATTAAAAAAAGATTATAAGATAAATAATTAAGAAAATTTATTATGAATAACAGCCACAAATGAATACTTTTAGAAAAAATGGCTATATATATATATATATATATATATATATATATATAATATAAAAAAGTTAATGTAAAAAATTTAAAATAATCTTAAAGAATAAAAATAGAAAAACAATAGAGAAAATTAGCAACACAATTTATCAAAAATAAATGATTTACGAAGCTTAAAAAACTAAAAATCTTGTTTAAAAAAATAACATTTTTCTTTAAAAAAAAAATTAAGAAACATGAATTTAATGGTGTCGTAATAAATTTATTCTAATTGATAATTTTAAAAAATAATCCATTTTAATTTTTTCATATCTTAAATTTGTTTTTAAAGAATGAATAAGATAATTAGCCCTAGTAAATAAATCGTAAAATATTTTTTTCAGTTATTTTGAAAGTTTAAAGATAAATTAGCTAATTTAATGTTCCTTAATAAAAAAATTAAATAATATATTCATATTTTTAATTAATGTTAACTTGTTATCAAAGAAAGGTACTCTATTAATTAAGAAAATGATTATCTTTTGCCAAAAATATTACATCGAATCCTATAACTATTATGTTAATACATAAATAATCTGTTTCACAGGAGCTCGAAAAATTTTCACTTACATTTAAATAAGAATAAAATGATAAATCCAATGTAAACTATGAGTTTAATTAAATTTTAAAAATTATAAGGTATTTATATATATAAGCAAAATGAATATATTGTTGTCTATAAAATTTTGCTCATAAAAATGTAGGCAGATATTATCAAGACTATTATTAGTAGCTAAACCATAGGGTATGCCTTTCATTTGTATACATTTTTTTATCCATAAAAAATATATATAATTTTCTTTTGAAACAAATTAATAAGAAATTTAAGTTTCTTAATGATATAGAACAGTTAATTTTTAATATTTTAGAATTAACTGTTATAATATTTACTAAATCCTCTATATCTATTGAATTAAACAAATGTCTAAAGTCTTAACGATGAAGTAAATCTCTTTATCCTTAACACAGTTAATAATTTCATGTTTATTTTTAATAATAACAGTCTTTAAAAACCATATATAGTATTTTGTAACACATTTTGCAAGATTTTACCAGCTTTAGAATTATATGTATTGAAACTATTAGTTACAGTTCTAAAATTTATAGGTACTTTAAATTTAATAGAAAAAAGACATAAAGAAATTTTACAATGTTCATTATATCACCTTTTTTTAAAAAAAAATAATTAAGCTTTAATTCTGTTGGTTATTTCTTTATCACTATAAGCAATATTACTAAAAGTATTATCATTTATAAGATGTTAATTAGTCACAGTGACAAAACGTTTTTCGCAAACAATTGCATAGTTTTCTGGGAATTTATCAATATGTATGAATTCTAATGTAGATTATAAAGTACTGGGTACATAAACTACGTGTACAAATCAAAATATTTGCTTAAAGTTAGTCGTATAAATGAAATTTATGAGACTAAATGAATCTAAAAGTAATTAATTGGTTATACATGCGAGTGCAATGTTACATTCAATAAGATATTCTCAAGTATTCATTACAATATTCATTATAATTTACCGAAACTAAATTTTTTACTCTTCAACATAAAAAATCTATACCTAAGATGACTATTTGATACTGCAGACTCCTTTGTTGAGAGGATGAACTTTTTTCATTTTCTCTTGTTACATGTCCAGATATTTTTAAAAATTTCAAATAAATGATTCCAATTTATTCCATATATTTATTAAAACTTCTTGACTCCAAATTTAGTAATTATGTAATCCATTAGGGTTTTTTAAACTAAATTAACACTTTAAGAAGTCCAGTACTATATAGCTGCTAAATAATGTACAACACAAAATTCGTAAGTAAAATAAATGTTTCAATAAATGGCTACTCAGTCCTGAAAATTCAATACCACAAACCCGAACTTCATTTTACGAGGATTTATGCATCTGTTGATAGAATCACACTTGTCACATCATTGTACATGTTCCGCCAGCTGTAATTTCCTCAAACATTCCTTCTGTCTCCGACCAACAGGCGAAACAATCGCTTTCTCTGTCCCCTCGTTCCACATGCTGGTCACCGGCTACAAGCTTTTTCAATATCAAAAAATCAATCGACGGAACCCTCCAGCTACCTACCTCCCTACTCACACCACTCTGCGCCCTATATATCCTATAATAATCAAACACCAATATCGCCTCACATGAAAGGAAAGGAGCTGAAACGGAAAAACACAAAGAAAAAAATATATCGCGATCTTCCTCTCCCCCATGAGAGAAAAAAAAAGAGTCATCCCCTGTGGACCTATACACCCTCACCATCTTTGCTAGCCAGCCGGGAACCTTAACACAAACACATATCTATATAGCAAAGAAGTAAAGCCAAAAAATCATTCGGAATCATTTCTATACAGGAGTCCATTGCTATGATAGATCTAAAAAGAATGAAAAGATGGGGAGGGGAGAAGAGAGCGAAAAAAAATTAGAACTACTACAGGGACCTTGGTTGAGAATTCAATTTCCAAAAGGAATCTTCCTCCCTAGACTGCGTTGAGGTTCGTATATAAATGTATAGACGTGGGTATGTAGGAGCTTAGGGCTGGCCCTATCTGTGACACAAGGGAGTCGTTTGAGGGGAGGTTATTATGAACGTTTAATAGGGTGGTCATTCGGTGGAATGGTCCCTGACCATTGTTCGTAGTTTCTGGTGTGGTGTTTCTGCAGTTGGAATGTGTGGAGGGGTAGAGTTTTTGGAATTCCAGAAAAGAAAATCTAATGGTTTACCTCAGACCACGTGTTGACAAAGCAGACAGCACTAAGCGTAGTCGTATGATGTACGGTTGTGATGTACGGCTACAAGCTTTATAATATGTTATTATGAGTAATGGTGGTAATTGAAAATTAGAAGTAATGGACAAAGAATTTGTAGACAACAAAAAAATAGATGGAGGTAGTATTAGGAGGGGAAGTAGAAATTTAAATATTTACCTACAAAATTGTATTGACCATTTTCTGAGCGAATTTGCACAGAGATGTAAAACTTGACAAGTTTATAACATCAATATTATGTTTCAGTTTTAATACTAGCAATTGGCTTTTTTTGAAAATTTGATTAATATTATACAATAGCAACTTTTATCAAAGGTATAATATTATGCTCCTATTATTATTAAGTAAAACGTTACGAAAAATCAAAGATGATCAAAAATAATTCCATTAAAAAAATATGTCTTGTTAAAAAAAAAAACAAAAAAAAATGATAAATTGCCAAAATTCAACCAGTGAAAGCTATGTTGCTTTACAAAACGGTTAGCTGCGATGCACGAATCAGGCAACTATGCCGCGATGTATGCTGTTGAATATCATGCATATATTTCTCTCTCAATAAATTTTAAATTAACAAAATAAATGAAAAGGAGGATAATTGAGAGTTAAAACAGCAGGGTTTATACAAAAGCTTCGTTTATAATTCCCAATTTTAGACAGCTAAAATGGAATAAAACTTAATTTCTTCCCAAAAAGTGTGGTGATGACCACCCCGTTCCCAATCACCGCCACTGATTATGTTAATCTTTGTTTTGTTGTCAAAAAATAAGATGCCAATCTTGATAAAAAAAAATTTGAGAAAATTTTCCCGATATTAACATAAGTTTCAGGGTTGTAAAACACTTGTATATTTATCCTCCCCTTAAAAAAAGTGAAAATATTCAACAATTATACAATATTTCCTTTTAACATACTGAGTTATTCAAAATGAAACATCCGATTTCAAAATGCTATATTTTCATGAATAAATGACACAGAATGATAAGTAGTAGATGAATCAAAGGGAAAATTCGGAACATTTTTTACAAGTGTTCGATATAACTTGCTTTAGTTGCACGTATAATGTCAAGTTAGTAAATTGTCGCCAAACACGCTGTAAAGTGTCATTACAACCTCCAGCAGGTAGAGACAAATATTCCATCGAAGATCGTTATCACTAGGTCTCAATGTTTGTAAGGATTTCGTGGATTGTACCGCGATTTTTGTTTCGAATTTTGCGAATATATATATATACTAACTGATACCCACCCGCTTCGCTTGGCAGACGATAATATTATATTTTGGAACCTATTCGTGAAATATGATGAAAATTTTCAATTTTTAAACGATAATGATACTCTAAATTTAAAATTTTAAGAAATTGATTATCTGAAATAAAGTTATCCACGACTTTCAAATATATGAGAAAAATAAAATGTTTTAGTAAAAAGTCGCCCCATGTTTATATAATATGGATGAAATTCATTCTACCGTATAATTGTTATATTTAGTATTACCAAAGATACAACCTTTTGTCAGAAGATTCATCTTGCGTTTAGTTTTCAAATTAAATACCCTCGCAATTACATCTTGTCTATCATAAGACTTTTGTCCTTGCTTCAAGAGATCTTTGATTTCTGACAATTTAGGATTGTAAGTGACAGTAATCCTAAAAAAAAAGTCGTGCAGGCCGTGACGTCCAAAATGTCTTACGTATGTCAGAGCGTCTTGAGTTCGTTCATGCATGTAGCGAAGTTCTCCAGTAAACGAATCGCTCTCGCAAATCTCACTAAGTAAACTTAATTGGCGACAATACACAGTATACATATAAAACATATATTCCGTTTGGCGTCGGTCATATCATTTCTGGCGATAAAGTCGCCAAAAATTACATAACCGACGGATAAGAGTAGATTAACGGATGAAAATTAAGTTTGGGATAAGACTTCCGTAAAATCCGTTCTTAGTGAGCGTCTACATCGCAAAATGAGTAACTATAGTCAATCGGTTTTATAGTCTTTGAGATCTCGTGATGAGTCAGTCAGTGATATTTCGCTTATATAGATAGATAGATAGATAGATAGATAGATAGATAGATAGATAGATA
>BMAW01011328.1:379000-400767 GCA_019974015.1 Nephila pilipes
ATAGATAGATAGATAGATAGATAGATAGATAGATAGATAGATAGATATCACTCTTTCAATATTTTCTTCAGATATGCTTGGTAACCTTCTACTTTTCCCTTTACAAAGATACCTTTGTGTTATATCAAACTAATTGCAATTTTTAAATATATAATTCCTAACTGCACTTTTATTTCTAAACTTAGTTCACAAATAATAATAAAATGAAACATTTATTATGTAAGAAATATTTATTACACATTTATCAATTCGTGATTCAAAGAATCTTGTTTTTTTGTTCATTAATACTAAAACATTTTTACCTTTTATTTGTAAACATCTTAATACTTGTCACTAATTATCAAACGATTAATTTTACATTTTAAATAAATTAATTTTCTAAAATCGCATAACAAAAAATATTTTACTTCTTTAGGAATAATTTTTATTACTTCATGTTAAAATAAGTTATATATAATACTCTACTAATTTAAATAAAAGGACTGCAACTTTTTCTATTTAACGATAGTTTCACACATTGTTCTGATTCTCCATCATGCTTTGGTAACGATTTTTCATTTGTAGAGTTCAGGAAAATTTTATACGGTTCCATTTCAATGAATATATTCATGGATCAGATCGTATACTTACTGACATGCATTCGGATTGCATAACAATTTATCATAACAGTTTTCTGGGTATTTATTCGTAAAAAAAAAAAAACCATTTATACATAAATTTCTCTTTTATTCTTTAGGATATTAAATAAGACAGTTACATTACATAAGAAGTCTTCATTAAAAATTATTATAAGAAATAATAATGAATCTGTGTTCCCACATTAAATTCAGAAATCTTCCGAATATTTTTACATGATAGGTTAATACTTTGCTTTTTTGAAAATATGATTTTATTATTTGTTTTATAATTTTCGGTTAAAATGGTATATATATATATATATATATATATATTGTTATGCAAAAATTTCTTTCTTCTCTCCGGGTGTGGGAGTGAGAGTGAAAATCAAGTCCAACTGAGAGACTAATAACAAATGACGATTTATTCGTAAATCTTCCAGACAACACACAGGTAACACAATTTGGACAATAACAGATGCACAGCACTTACACAATTCCATGACCCAGATACAGGAACGAAAACCCACATTAAGTACAGTCACAGTTATTACTCAGCAACGCTCAACTCGCCAGCTTATTACTCTTCGCTGCGGACAGCCTCCGCAGTAATATTCTGCACATCCAGGGCAGGTTCCAACGATTCCCAGGGCAGGCATGTTCCCCTTCAAGTACCAACAGCGTTCCGTCAATCCAGCTCCTCAACAGAGTCTCCTAAGACAGACTCTCCGTAACAGTTCAACTAAATTCAGGCCAAATCACGAGCAGATTCCCTCTGCCACGATTCCCGGATCGATTAACAAAGCATATTTTACAGCAACTAATTCCGTACACAGACTGATTCCTCCACAGACTAAAAGACTGACTCATCGACTGACTGTAGCTGATGACGTATTCATATCTTTCAAGCAAGCATGACGCCACATAGGAAAATTCACGAAAAGTTCGCAACTTTCTTCCCTTTCGGTTTTTCGCTTAGGTTCCAGTGTCTTCGAGTACTTTCCATTTGTCACCAAGGCGTCAAATGGTCGCCAAGGTGAAGGGATGATTACTTAAACTCTCTTTTGTTAATTGGTGACATCTCTGTAAATCGATTTTTTTTCCTCTATAAGAGAAGCGTTGCAGGGAAGCATCAACTCATGTTCATAACAATATATATATATATATATACCCAACTCTTTTTTACACGATTTTGAAATAACACGGTACACCAATATACTTTTTTACACGAATTTTTTGTACTACTTCATAACTTGTTTACTTTGTATTCTGGAATTCCAAATTTTATATTCATTTTTTTCTTCATTTCGCTGCTCATTTACTTGAACACAGCATTTCAGTTTCCAACCAAATTGGAAATTCATCACGTCACTGTTTCGACTATATTCATTCGCTTGAATAAAAAAATTATTTTAACATGTTACAAACTTAAAATATATTCTTTAAAATCACAATTTTTGTCATGTATGATATTTTTTTTTACAAATTTCTATAAATTTTTTTCATTTCGATAATTGAAGTTGATAATGACAAAAACGAAGGTGAAGTTCAGTTATTAACAGCTGATTTAATTCGCGAGGGTTTGAAATTTGCTACACGGATGTAACAACATTTTCTTACTCACGATTCTGACATGGAGCATGCATTAAAATTTCAACGTAATTTTTCTGTAGCAGGATATCTGAATTATATTAGCTACATGAGACCCCCCCTCCCGAAAAAAAAACAGACTTAGCAACAATAAAAAAAAAAAACGAGAGACTGTTATTAACGAACAAAATTTATCAATTGAATCAAAGCCGGCAACTGTGCCAGACATATTTGACACATCTACTGATGATAGCATTTTCGATCCAGTTTGTAATAAACGTTCACGCTTGTTATCAAGTAGCGATGAATACTTTTTAGCAATTTCATACCTAATTTCTATTTGAATTTTTATATGTTGTATGTAACTATAGCCTGAGTTTTTATTGTACACTAATTCTATTTCTTTTTTTTTTTTTGTATTAAAATGAATTGTTTTTGTTTTATAAATATAGAATATGAATTTCATTATTACTGTTTTTCACGGTTTTTTGAAAAAATATTCAAATTTTTTCATTTTACACGATTTTTTAAATTTGTGGAACATATCCCCAAATTTACTATACGTCGCATGTATATTTTTATACATTTTTTGCACGGTTTTCTAAGGAACGTATCTAAAAATGAGAAAGCTGAAATTCTATGAAAATTGTGTACTGATACGCACTTTTATAGTCCTAAAATATTTTTAAAAATTAAAAAAATGCTTCTTTCATTGAAAGCAATAAGGGATTGAATGAAAGAAAAAATTCTTTACTGAATATGAAAATTGAGTTAAAAATATTAATGCACTATTAAATGAAAAATATCGATAAATTTAATTTAAAAAAAGTGATTGCTGTAAAATTTCCTTTTTTTAAAAAAAAAACAAAAATGCGTAATATTTTGACATCCCCAATTTATATTCATCCTTATCATGAAAAGTTATGCTCCAAAAATACCCTATTATATCTCGTTTAAGAAAAAAATATTATAGCGAAATGTCGCTTTGAATATTAACTGCAAATTAATGAATTTGTTGCATATTAAAATTTTAATCTTAGTATTAGTAAAATGAAACAAAAAAGATGCAGAAGTTAATTTCCTGAAAACATTCCGGGAAAGAAACAAAAAAATTGGAACATTAAATTAGTTAAAAATAATACTGGGAGTTCAAAAACCTATTCAGATAAATTCAAGTTCCGGGACATCCGAATTCTCCTCCAAGGCAGGTTGTCCACTAATGACTCTCTAACCATGGCCGTCAATAAGGCCCTCTCCTAGATCAAAGCGACCATCTTCAAGTGTCCGGTCAGGGCATTGGTCCGTCCAATTAAATTTTGTGCGCGCTCCCTTGCAATAGCTTTTCTAAGTTATTAGCGCGGCCGTTCGTGCCGACGTTGACTTGAATAATTGAAACCCACCACTTTAAATGGAAATGTTGCAACCCGGTCAATTGTATCGACGCTGTATTTGCGGCAGGGGATTACCGTTGTTTCGAATGGCAACGTCAGCACATCTGTCTGTCTGGCGATGTTGTAATGATACAGAGTGAATGGCGGAGATTTTTGTTTATGAATTGATTTGTTTTTGATGTAAAATGTTAGAGCTGATTATTATTTTTTTTAATTTGATGTTACGCTTTAAATAATTTATTTTAACGTGAGTCGAAGAGTAAATTATAGATGTAGAAACAGGAAGCATATGATTTATGGAACGAATAAGGCATAACGACTGGCACGAAAAAAAGGGGTTTATGCTATAAATGTCAATTTAGCCATGCGATTATGAAAGATAAAAATAATAAGTGAAGAAATAAGATACTGTATAATTTCGTCGATGATTGTTGTTTACGGTAAATCTGTCCTGAAAGTAAAAAAATAAATTTTCTGGTTTAAATTTTTCCGAGTATTAAAATGGTAGGTTTTTCTTAATTAAAAATATTTAAAGGTTTTACGTTAAAACTCTATTTTTATTACACAAAAAAAGGAACACATTTTACAGTGTTAACATATGCAATTATTAAGCTTATAAGCATAACCGTATAAGTCGTAAATTTATTAAATTCAATGTAATGAGATTAAGTGAAAGGATTTAGAAAAATTTATATAATTTATGAAATATTTATGAGCTATTTGAATTGAAATTTGTGCTGAAGTTAAAATCCCCCCCCCCAGATTAATATATAAATCATTAGAGATTATATTTAAATATTTTTAATCGAATTCTATATCATTTTCATTCAGTAATGATCTCTGATCTTTGATGAAATGGCCTAATTGGAACACACAGTTCGTGTTATCCAGATTTTTTTTACATAAAATTGAAAGATTAAATAAAGCATTGAAAGAAATTCAAAGTAAAACGATTAAGCAATAAAGGAGTCGTTTGGTTTCAAAAACAAAAATGAAAGAAGTAAGCAATATTTCGAAACCGTTTGCTCTAAAAACATACAAAGAATGTCGTAAAAAATAAGATAAAATTGTCTGAAAATCTGGAGACAAAAATCAAAGTTTTAAATAATTTGTTATTATTTTCAGTTATTTCTTGGGAATTGCTTACGTATAAATTAAAACAATACGTCAATCGATAGATAAAAAAAATCTCTTAATTCTTATATAGTTTTAACTTAAATTTAATAAAAATATTGAGATAAAACTTTTTCTGCTAACAAAAAATAAATTGCTTTAGTTCTAAATACTTATTGCGCAAATTTGGCAAGCTCTGGATCTAAATAATATAATTTTTCTTGACTTCCGTATTAACATTTTATTGTTTATTATTAGTTTGTATATGGAATGTGTTTACATATAAATGCTGTTTTATCCAGGCAAATTATTCAAATGAAAAACGTTTAAAAAAAGTTATAAAATTATATAGTTCATAGCTCAGAAACGGAAAAATTTTCTTTAAATTAATAAGAATTAAAATTGATAAAACTCTAATATTTAAAAGCTATAGAATATGAAAAAATTAGTAATAAAGCTTTATTACAAACTTTCAAAAAATGAATATTAAACAAAAAAAATACGTAAATCTAAAAATAAATTCTCCATTTTAATATAGCAAACGAAATATGGAATATTGGCATAATTATGAAGGGCACTTCAACAGATGACTTATGAATCGGATCGAAATAAAGAAAAATATAGCATCATTAAAAATAATTGTGTATTAATATATACTGTATTGACATTGGAGTTTTAAAATATGATTGCCAAGGTAAGTTATTCGTTTTGTTTTTTTTTTAATTTTAGGGGGAAACTTCTTTTTATTCTTTAAATTTTCAGCTGTAGAAATCGATTTGAATCGCCAAAGACTTAAAAGAATATTTTTATAAAACCGGAAAAAAAAATCGAATTACAAGAATTTATTTCTTTGCGGCAAGAGAGAATTAAAGCCAAAACTAATTAAACAAATTAATTAGTAATATTTATAAATGAGGTGATTCCAAATACCATTCCATTGTAAACTTTAAGCTACTGTCATAATTTATTTCAAGTTAATAAAACGTTACTGTTTCTGTATTATATTCTGAATTTTTTGTTTAACTTTCAAACTTACTTTCGTTAAAAAAAACATTAAAATAATATAATTAATAAGCAAATAATTAAATATTTTGTGCTACCGTTTTAATCGTGTTATTTTTACTGGACCAGATACATTTCTTTATAAAATCAATTGTAATTAATTTTTTTAGTTCTTTTGAATGTTGTTTCTCTGTTGTTTATACAAAATTAAAAGAGCACACACTTTTATTAATTAAAATTAAATTGCAATATTTTTCGATAAACTATTTTACCTAAAGATTTTTTTTTATTTTTGCAAAGCATTATACTTTTATGATTTTATTCTAACTTTTTAAAAAAAGCAGGACACTAAATTATTCATTAAAAAATTTATGTGTAAGTTTTGAGTATATACCTGCAAGCATGTATACTTACAGTAAAAAATAAATAAGTTTACAATTTCTTTTAGATATCTAATATCACGCTTCAAAATGCTTTTGCTGTTCAAAAATTACTTTATTCTTTCCACGTTTCTTACCTCGAATAAAATAGAAGACATCTAAAATACAGAAATTTGGAATAACTTGAAAAAGACGGATACATTTAAATGCTACTTAAGTCGGAATTTAAATTTTTTAGCGAAATATTACTTTTATAATTTGGTTTGAATAGGGATAAAAAAGTTAAAGATAAATATACAGTTCTAAACTAATGTAATATTAAAAATGGAGTAGGTAAAATAAAAAAAATACAAGTATTAATCATTTTTAAACTAATGCATGTGTCTAAAAAAATAAATAAATATCAAGTAAGCTAAAAAATATCAACTTAATTTCATTTTTTTTACATGGTAGATACATTTCTTGAAAAGCAATATAAGAAACCGTCACAAAAAGATATGATTTGCATAGTAAAAAGGGGAATGTATTTCATATGTGATTCTACACTGTGAAAAATGAAATTCTTCTTATTAATTAATTCGAAAAACTATGCAAAAAGAGGTGAAAGCTCAACTGTGTAAGTTTTTGGATATATGTATTGTCATTTATACATTTAACATTTATGCATCTATATATTTAACATTTCTGCATCTATATATTTAACACTTATACGAGAACATACATTTGACATCACTAAGTTCTTTACATATCCAAGAGATGGCGCTCGTAGCATTAAAAAGGTTTCTTTCTAGTAAACATCATGACGCACTAGACATCTGTCTAAGTCTCAGTTACTGGTATTCGTGATCATGACGCCTTTTGCACCTGCAAAATTATTAATCATAATTTTTCTGGTCGATGAGGTCATCCTTGTCTTCTTTTAAGCGGAATCACCGGAAGTAACCCATTGTTTTGATTGTTGCTTGGTTTCCGGTGTTAACGATGAATCCATTTATCATCAATGGTGGCGACTCGATGCGGCAACAATCAAATTCAAACTTTCACTTGGCGGCAAATGACTACCAAATTAAAACTAACTTAGGATTCAATGTCAAATTCGTTTCGGCTCCGTTTAACAGATGGCAACACCCAATGGTAACAACAATTTACCTTAACGATGTCATCAGTCTTGAAATACTAGTAGTTTTGAACCCCCCTCGTGTATAAAAATATTATTTTACTAACATAACACATTTAAACATTTAACATCATACATTTATATATTTAACATTAACACTGCTAACATTTATGCATTTAACATCAACATAATACTCTTCTATATGAAGCATTAATATCAAATTTAAACACATGTTACAATTGATAACTAAAATAAAATTAGGAAAGCATACATGCTGCCTCCAGAGAGAACAAATATTTTAAATCGAAAATACCAGAAATAATATTAATTATTCTTCCTCTCTGCTTTTTAATAATAAAAGTATTTGATTATGTTAAAATAAATCAAACATCTGTCCGTAGCAGAAAGATGCACAATATCACCTAAATTTGGATAAAAAAAGATAGGTCTTCAGCAATTCAATTTATATGTCATTTTAAAACAAGCTGTTGTGTAGCCCCAACGACATTCCCGCACCCTTAAAAGAATGGGCGAGTGAAACGGATCGGCGATCCTAAATTGTGTTAGAGCAAATCAGCCGTGTAGAAAAAAGGCGGCTTTTTCTTATTTTAGAATTGTGTGAAAAAGACATGTAAAAAGTTGGGTACCCTTTGATGAAAATTTATGAGCTAAAGGAGATTTTATTCCTGAAAATTAAATTAAATTTTATATTAACATTAATATTAACAAACAAGCCAAATTCGCCAACTAATAACTGGAGACAAATTAAAGCTATCCGATAGCAAAAAATTTTGCTTAATGTTCTTTACTATTACTACAAAAGTAGGTATTCTTCTAAGTACGAAGCTGATTAAAAAATTACGTGTTTTTGACGATAGCATTTCTGAGCCAAGTTGGTGTTACCATTGTGTGCTGTCATCTGTTCAACGTCTTCAAAACAATATCGCTACCGATTCTCGTTTAATTTTTGTTGGGAAACTATTTGCTACCAAATGGAAATGGCGGCGATCTTCAGGGATGCGAGGCTGCCATACTCATGGACTTCTTAGGAAAAGGAAAACCGATCATTGGACAATACTGCAGTGAGTTAACTCGTTTCTTTTTCCCACCCTTAACACAGATACTTTCTGAAGCACCAACATTGTTACATAACTCCCATGCCATTGTTCAGTCATTTGACCAGAGGGCGCTGCTTGTGCCCGAGGAGCTCGATGGCAGGAGAGAATCCAAAATATAGGTTGTGGAAGGCAATGGTAACCTAAATAATGTACCACTTTTCAAGTAGCTACTTTGGTTTAAATAAACTTCATTAATATGCATAGAAGTTTTTCTTGCACCTAACCTACACGCAAACCATCTGCAACAAACGTACAGCACAATATTCCTTTCATGTTTATATAAACAATACAGATCCAACTATGTCTCATGAAAAAACTATTCAACATTTCAATGACTATTTTGTATAAAGATATGATTGGTTAATTTTCTCTCATTATGCCTATTCTGATTGGTTCTGAGGCATTTTTAAGTAACAAATACAAAATCATTTTTTGTTAAGTATATGTACTTAATTAATATATTACTCATCTATATTCTCAACATAATACACAATATAAATGAATACTCATATAAATTCAATTCTTTTATAGAAAAAAATTATCTTTCTATACATTTTGTAAAAATAATTGTATCTAGAAACATAATAGTCGTTGAAATAAGTATTAACGAAAGAAACGTGTTACAATTGATCCTTTTGCTACCCATGGGACACAAAAGTCCCCCGGGCATTTTCAGTATTAATAAGTAATAACTTTCTCAAAGTTGATATGAATAAAAATAACGCAGTCTTTCATCACATCTTCAATCATTATTACAGTACCAATGAGACGCTTGTGTCATATTGGTGTCTTGCATTTATGCCTCCTCCCCTGAAGTCTTATTTTTTCATCATGTATTATCAGCTGAATCAGTATTCAATATTAGCATTCTAGTTTATTTATTTAATTTGTTTGATTTTCCTCAGTAAAAAATTAATAGTGAAAGGGCTAAGTTAATTTAACCATTAATGAAAATAAAGCGCACCATTTATGATAATAGAGCAGGAAATATTTATCTTTTCACGCTTATTGGTCCAGAGAAAAACTACTCTTTAGTATCTTTGGTATCTGTGATTTATTGTTTATGAACATCTAGGCTACTAGCGACGAACCTCGGTTAAGTGACGAGAGCGATACATAAGCAGCCACACCCTTCACCAAGCTGCCACATCAATCCACTTGAAATTATCCGAGCTCGACAAATTTAACATACATCAGCCTCATTACACGACGGGTCATCAGATCTTGAATTCACAACTCGACGGAAGCATCGTCGGTCATGAGCTCATGACCATGACAGCTTGGTTGTCACATCCAAGTAGTATTCATCATAATAGTTATTCTAAATTTTTGTAAAAAATTTCAGGATTTCACAAATTTTTCCATGAAAATGGATACAATATCGAGAAAATTTGCAATTTCTTGTTAGTCATTTTGAACATTCTTTTGCTGTAGAAAAACAATCGACTTTATCACAATTGATCCTGTAGGAAATGTTCATTGCGTTTAATTGGAAAAAAATCCTATGTTGCCATTCACCAATATTCAAATAAGAAAATTCATATATGCACACATATGCATTGTACAGACTATTAAATAATACTTAAGTAATAAATTATATTTTTATAGCGAAGTAATTTTCTATTTTTCCAAAATAAATGCACTTATTTAAAAATAAGTAAAGAAAGAATAAATAAGTCTCAGGATTAATAATAACTTATTTACACTTTCATCACATTTTGAAGTCTGAATATTATTGATTTTCATTAAAGCCCGTGAGGGTTATGTATCCCAAAAACAAGTACTCCGCTATATATATTGATTTACCTCTAAGAAATTTAATCTAATGAACTTTAATTCCGATCAGAAAAAAATTTTGTCGACCAAAATTTGTTCCCTTTTCTTTAATCTGCAATAACTTTTTCTTTCTTTTAGAAATTAATTTTGCATCACAAGTTAAGCCACGAAGTTTATATTTATAAGTCAGATACTTTTAAATGCTATTCTTTTATTAAAGAAATCTATATAGAAAGATGTATTTTCAACAGAATCAAAACAAAAAAAAGCAAAATTAAAAGAGACATACTCTGAAATATAAAATCACGAGAAAGCGATATGCAAATATCCAGATGGCAGTAGCATCGCGTAAGAAATTATAAATAGGCAGCGCATTGTCAGGGCTTTCAATTGTACACAAGTGACTCATGTGAAAAGTTTTCTAATGTGATTATGACCGCACGCTAGGATTTAACTGACTCTGAATGCGTTTTGCTAGGTGGAGCTAGATGTACAGGCATTCCATTTCGGTTATTGTTAGGGAATTCAACATTCTGCTAACCACTATATCAAGAGTGCACCGAAAATATATAACATCAGACATTACCTTCCACCACTCCCTACTTAACAACAGTCGCTTACGCAGAGTAGTCAGTGTTACCAGACAAGCAACACTACGACAAATAACATCAACAATCGGCCTGAGATTTATAACAGATGCGTCCATGAAAATAGTGCAAGGAAATTTGATGTTGATGGGGTATGACAGTAAGAAAATCAACTCCAGTGCCTTTGTTATCAACACGCCATTACCTCCAACGCTTCTGTTGAGCTCATGAATATATTGATTACTAGAAAAAATGTTCTTTTGTTACATAAATCACGACTCCAGTTAGTAAGAGCTAATTGTAGGGTTCAAATGTGGCGTAGACGCTACTAGGTTATGGTTCCAAGTTGCCACAAGGCACTGATGGTGGATCCATAATAGTACGGGCTGTTTTTATAAGGCATAAACTCGCCCCTCTTATCAAACTTAAATGATTGAAATGTTATGTTCCATTATGAACTTAAAGCCATTCATTAGCTTAATGTATCCAAATTACAATAGAGTTTTCCAGGATGATAATGGCCCATGTCACTGGAGAGAAAACATTCGCAATTAATTTCAGGAATATTCTGAATATTACCAGCGAATGATTTAACCACCTAGATTACCAGACATAAATTCCATCGAACACAAATGCGACATTATTGAATGGACAGTTCACTCACAAAATCCTACACCGGCAACACTTTCTCGATTATGGATGGCTTTGAGGCAACTTGGCTGAATACTTCTTTAGGAGACTTTTGATGACACCTTAAGTCAATGCCACATCGAATCGCTGCACTTTGTCAGGTAAAAGGAGGTTCCACACGATATTCGGAGGTACCCCATGACTTTTGGCATTTTAGTACATACATATAACAACTAATAAGGAATAAGAATGTAAAAATAATATAATACATAATATAAATATTAGAATAATTTCAATAGAAGAAAATTAATGTATTGTAATAACATAAGAACATTGATTATAAGAGAGAGATTATAAGAACATCTGGAGAATATAAGAATATATATTAGAAAGAAAGAAATATTGCATGAATACAAAAGCAGAGATATTAACAATAAAATGTAAAAGGATGAAAAAAAAAACTAAAACGGAAAAGAAAACAAATGAAAAATATTTAAAGGAAGGAGGGAAAAATAATAAATAAAATAAGATAAATTAATGGATGCATTTATTTTCCAAACTTCAGTCTACTTGAGTGCAATGGTCTTCAAAATAAACATTTAAAGCAAAGAGATCTTCTTTCGAATAAACGAGTTCTTGAAAAATTGAAAACCCAAAACTACTAAAATTTTCATCGGTTCATTTTAAAGAAATTTCTTTTCATGCTTGAGTGCAGGTCAACTTAGAAACAGATGCTCAAGATCTTCGTAAGTACCATCAATTGTAACTTGAAACTTTCTTTTAAATTGAAATCAATTTATATTTCATACTTTGGCTTCGGAGAACTGATTACATATTCATTGGTACTAATATTTATAAGGAAATAATGCAAATTTTAGTAAGATAAAAAAATGTGCTTTTGAAATATATTTTAAAAAGCAATATTGACGCAGTTTAAGAGACAAAAAAAATTGTGTTTGGATATAATAACGTTTTGCTGAAATTTATTTAGGTGATGAATCAGAACGAGAATTCTGTGCAAAGGTGGTAAGTAATCGAATATACCGAAGTATCATCTCATCTCTTTGTTAAGTAAGTTATTATTTTTGAATAGAAACTAATCTACAAACGAATTACCTCTTTTCTTTGTTCCATTTGTTAAATACATAATTCTGTAAAAAAGAACTAATGCTGCATTAAACCTTTTGATACCTGACCATCTTAAAGTACAGCAGCTGAAACTTTTCTGTAAGAATAAAGTAAGAAATTGTAATATTTGTTTTGTTATTCGGTGGCTAACGTTATGCCACCAATTTTGAGGAAGATCAGTTGATCTTTTAAAAAGACGATTCAAACTCCCATCTTCAAGTTCGAATAAAATTCACCCGGACAGATCAGTTGATAAGTGCTTTTGACTACTGTCATTGTTGAAGAAACCAACTACCTGTATCTCTCGTATTATTGAGTATTATTTTGATAATTTTTATTTTCACGTCATCGACAGTCTTTAATTGAGAAGGCGAGCCTATTAGACTGGTTACATCACTGGTTGTAATTGTTTTACGAATGGGTGTCTGAGATAGACATACAGAGGCAAGTTTGCACCAGGATTATATGCAATTAGTAGTTAAAAAATGCCATGCCTATGATTTGTTGCCGTCAATAGTTCAACCCTTGGTTGCTACTCCGACTCGAAAATATTTTTCGTCCTTTAGAAGGGGCATTGTTTTTCACCTCGTGACGGACAGTTGGTAGATCTTTGTAAAGGGGGGGATTAGAACCTTTGATTTTTTGGCACGGAGAAAACTCTTTCGGTCGTCTTTCTTGACACATTAAGCAACTGACCCGAAAAGGAATAAGTTATTAAAGGTTTTCAACTTTTATCGTTGTTCAAGAGAGCCACCACAATCATAAGCAAATACAGAAAACTCAATAGATGTCTGCAGCTGTAAAATTTCTTAGCATTAAAACATGACGCCTTAGTCAGTTGTTAGAATAACCGAGGAATTCAGAGTTTAAAATTCGTTCTGTGTCGTTGTTGTTCTTAATCTCTTCAATCAAGAAACAATTTAGACAAAATTCATAAGATTATGTTGCTTGGAAGGAACCACTAAACATTGACCTTTTCTTTCAATTTACGAGAAGTAAAAAGTTAAGGATGTCTTCGTCTAATGTCAAAGAACCTAATAGGAACTGTGAACACATTTCCAGAAAAAATATTGTTCCAATTTTCATACAAGTATTCCACTTTGTAACACATACAACCACTTACATTTAGTCATTCTAAAAGTATGTTATTTTTCATACGAACACGTAAAATATAAAAATCATTTAACATTATAGTATAAGAAACGATGTATGGAATACATTTTACACCAGAAAAAAAAGGAAATGTTTCAGACAGAAATGAGTAATATTATAAAATGTGTTTTTCTAAAAATGATAATGAAGTCTGAATGTGAAATTAAGGCTTGAGCCTTGTAATATCGGAAAAAGTTGTTCCAATATCCATTCATGTTTTTTAATATTACGCGAAGACAATTGTAATATTAAGATATAGAGTTCCTAGGAATGTTATTACCGGTAGAGGAAATAGAAGTTTTAGATTTCACGTGCATGAGTCATGTCTCTGAAACTTCCGCTTTCAAGTCTAACCGTGGCCGCGCTGGCCTAGTGGTCACAGTAACGGACTCGCGACCGGTGGTTTTCGTCGAGACTATACCATTTAAGACTCACCATGTAGCCGGGCTGAAGAACCTTAAATCTGTCGAGGTCCCAAGTCCTCTCACCGGCGTGGAATGCATGTTTGGAGAGGGAGGCGCCAACTCAGGTGTCGTCCTCGTCACTTGACCGAGGCCCAAAATTACGAGGTCCATCAGTGTCAGCATCCGAGGTCAGTGAGCAGAAAATCCTGAAGTCATTAAAATACAGATTGATATGCATTCCGAAAGAAAAATGAAAAATTGGAAGAGGATTTGAACTATGATGTCACACTCTGAAAACACATCGTTAGCTTTTAT
Source organism: Nephila pilipes (assembly GCA_019974015.1). Classification (NCBI taxonomy): domain Eukaryota; kingdom Metazoa; phylum Arthropoda; class Arachnida; order Araneae; family Nephilidae; genus Nephila; species Nephila pilipes. Next base: position 393,318 of record BMAW01011328.1, read on the forward strand.
TTTCTTTTGAATTTCGAAATCATGTTTTTTTTTCTTTTGTTCTTTGATCCGACATGTATTGTTATATCTTACCCCATATTGTTGTAAAAAAAATTCTTTTTGTCAATAAATACTGAGTGCGGGGGTGATTGTCTCCCGATTTGTATCTGTAAGCCCTTTGTGTGAGCTCCGCCCCTTGGGCTTTCTGCCAATAACCCTTTTGTTCCTTCAAGTGTGATATTAATAAAATCATTCAATCATCTAAGTCTAACCAAATCAGGTTGAAACAATTCAGAATCATTGAGCAACGAAGACATTCCAGGAAGCTATGTTAAAACTAGAGAACAGAGGGCGCTTCGCGTCGTACGAGAGGCTCTCTAGGCAAGTAGTAACAGCCTTCTCGAGTAATAACCCAGAGATGTTTTGAAATCGAATAGTGAATATCATTCTATGTTTAAATGTGTTGTGCATCTAAGTAATAAATTAATTTAATTATGCCAAGCAAGTCTCGTGGGTTATTTTCAACCGATGATTTGAAAAGCCGCCTATCTAACAGGTAAGCGAAATTTCCATTATTCTAAATTGCGAATTTCTTGTGTTAGTTTGCACTAGCTAAATACAGCATTGCGAATACTTTCATAGAATTAAACAATCTTTAAAATTTTTGGTTCATCTGAGAATAAATCCTTTAATTAAATCAAACAAAACTCAGAATCATAAGGTAGAGTGAAAACTACTTCCTGTTCACTCTAAATGAGTCTTCTTGTTCATCATTATGAGGAACGGATTTGTGTTCAGAAAGTCCAAAAATATTTTGTTTTAATAGGATGGTCAATTATGCTTAACAACTCGTAATTATTTCTACACTGATAAAAAAAAATTATTTCATACATACAAGAAAGTAGAAAATTTCCCTTATGGAAGGAAAAGTCTCCCAGCTATTATAAATGTTATTTTAGAATTTTTTACGTAGTACTTGCTTCTTGCTCTTTAAAATGTGAGTGGAATTTCTATGAGACAGTGACAGTGACGTACACAAACTCTTTTTAAAGAGAGGGAGGTTATAGTTAAAAAAAATACATTGACTTAAGTTTAAAATTAAATTTTTACGGACTTTATTTTCAGTCTATTGGTAAATGGAGATTGAACCCCACCCCATCTTGTGTACGCTACTGTTATAAGAATAAGAACAATAACTTATGTATAAAAGTCTTTTGAAAGCTAAGCCATATGCTTTAAGAGTGTTATAATGAACTGTAATAATATAACACATAATCTGTATGATAACAATGAAACCTGAATTCATACAGCTCATATACGTATATTTAATACAATTATTTTTATACAAAAACTTGTGGGCTTCTTTTACATAATAATTAAATAATGTATCCCTAATAGCGGAATCTTTTTTTCATACAGATCAAAAAACTATTCCAACATTTAAAAAAAATTCTTATTTTTAAATCATATATAAATTAATCATGGAACGTTCTTAAATTTTAGAAATGTAATTTTATGAGTAATTTTTCATTCCAGCATATAAAAGTTAAAATTCCATTCGCCAATGAAATAGAGGTGATGAAACATAAAACATATTTTAAAATGGAAAAATTATTTTGAATCAAACAGAAATAATAAAAACGTTAAACATATTATTATGTATTTTGTTGAAGTCAGAAGGTCATATTATTTAAAGTTTCTGGTTGAAAATATATATATAATGTTCGGATCCTATTCTTTAACAATAATAGAAATTGTGCTATATACTACGTCATTACTGAAGATTAGAAAGGATAATGAACTATATGTAAATGACAATTATATGAAGATTTACGAATAGTAAATTATTATTGTGAAGATATTTTTTTAAAATAAATTTCTAATTGTACCTTTGTATGGAAATTTAAAGCGTGATATATATCACATAGTTCCTATCTATTTTAATTCGACCTAGGTTTAAAATAAAAGGGGGGGGTTATAACTAATGAATAAATGTAGAGTGCTGAGGTCCCCTGTATTTTCTAACTAAAAATAATGTACGTTTGAGTCCTATTTTTTAACACTAGGCAAACCTATGATTTACAAGTATACTGCGTGATTACTAAAGGTAAAGAAGGATAATAAACTACATAAAAATAACAATTGCATAAAATTTTAGCTAATGTACGGATTATTGTATATTATTACTAAACATTTTAAAAAAAAACCTAGGAGAAACTGTTACGCAAAGAAATTAATTTAGCGACATTTTGGATAATTGAATTCAAATAAATATATCTAACATGTCAGCAAGTTATCCCCACTTGCACTCTGTGTATTTTATCCATTTATTTTCGTAAACATAATCACACATGTCGAAGAATCTTTTACAAGAAGTTACAAAGAATTAATTTTTCATGTTTAGATATAATCACAAACTCCAAGACAAAACTCTAATTCTGCAATTAATTTTTTTATCAATTCTAATTAATAAATTTGTTATGAAGACAGTGACAGCAAATTATTCATTTAGAACAAGTATAATGTATTCCATTACCAAACGATTTATTAAGAAAATTTCAATTAACACACCAAAAAATATTTTAAGTTATTAATATTTAAAATAAGTTAATGACAGCTTGGGCCCTCTATTCGTGAGTCATGCATTTCAAAATGTATCTTTATATTTCATTTAAATTGCCATGGTATTCTTATTGAAGAGTGACTTTTTGGTCGTCAATTTTTCGAAAAGTCAAGATTCTCTTTTCCCGAAGACAGTCAAATGGAATAATAGAAATCAGTCAGTTAGGCAGTCAGGGAAAAACAAGTACAAACGAAGTATTCATTTTTCTCGATCGCTTTCCAAATTAGTCACCTTTAGTTTTTTATGTAACTCAGGAGAGAAATTAAATCAAAACAAAGCAGTCCAATTAATTAAATATTTTTACCTCTATGTAACGACATATCGCGCTTTTCCCTCCTACAACCAACCTTTTAGGCTACTTTATCACGTTATTTGATTTGAGAGCCTTGCCTTTTGAAAGAACCTTGACTTAAGTAAATTAACATTTCTATAAAGGAAATGTAGGGGAATTGGAAATAATCAGCTTCTGCGACTGAAAATTTAGCGTGATTACTTATAAGAGGATGATTAATAAGAATGATGCGCACTATGTAAGAGCAAAGTGGTGTTAAATTATCATATGAGAACTAATATATAATTCGTACCAAGTTTACAAGTGTTTATTCTTATACTAAATCCAATTTTACTGTAACTGAGGTAAGTAAAAATTCCAACTATAATCTTTGATTAAGACGTGAGCTGAAAACTGCTCCACTTTTGTATTATTCCTAAATGACATAAATATACTTTAAAGATTTGCTTGATTGATTATTTTTTGACTGATTACTTATTTCGTCTCGATGTCTCAAAATCTATGTAGCGAAACAGAGGCATCATAAAGTATAATTTTATATTTCTTTTTTTACTTAATATTCTGACACAAAAATTATACCTCTTAGAGTATCATCAACGTTTATTTTACGCAATTCTATAATTTATATTTCTTTTTATATGATTCAATGACCTTTAAATTCATTTCCTTAAGACAATTTTGAACTTGTCTGCCTAAAAGGAAACTATACTCCAACTCAACGCCTTAACTGCATCCGCAAGGAAACCAATAAAATTAATTACCACTTCAAGCATCACGATTCCATAAACTAAAAAGATGTTCTTCATTAACAGATGATCGAGCTGTCATAATTTGGGACGAATCCCTTTAATCCATTTCATTCAAAATTGCCGTCAGCACTTCATTGTTCTTTTATTACATTTATTACTCTAATCCTCTCCCCAACTCCTCCTCCCTTATCCCCTTTCACCATTTAAACACGAAAAAAGCCTGTTTTCCCATTCAAAGAGGAAACCGAACTTGATTGAATAGTCTCAATAGCCCACTCATTTTTCCTTAATAATTGAGATTGATTCGCGCCGGTTCTGTGTCGCCACTGCTCTTGTTCGCGACGCATATCGTGCTGGATTCGTTAATGATATCTGTCGAATGCATTACAAACGATTTTGTATGCACCTCGTAAGTAATAGCGAGGATATTAGGAGGGGGAAATAGATTTCTCACGAAGAAGAATAATTTTTGGAAAACATCTTGCAAAATAATAATAGCATACACGTAGGAAGGTGAGGACTGGAATTTTATCGATATTTTTACGAGAAGTGCTCGTCTTTATAAGATAATAGAATGTTTTTAAGTGGGTGACGGGAAATAGATTGTGTCGGGCTGTTCATAGAATAAAAGTTTTTAAAAATGAGTCACATTTTTATTTTATTTGTGAGTCATATAATATTTATACAATGTGGGTCAAAATTCTCGTCGAAATTTAAGATGTTAACTTTTGTGAAAATTTATTGGGGGGGGGGGGGGGGCAGTACAGTTATAAATCAAGGTAATTGGAAACAAGGTGAGCAGTAAATCATTTATATGTAGGGAAAATATCACTGTGCGTATAATTCATGAAGCAGCCACATTGCACCAAAAGCTTAACAAAATTCCTTTGAATTTAGATCGGTGCTAGAGCCTAATTTCTCACAATTCTTGAAAGGTAAGTACGATTTCACACTTACATCCTATACACCACATGTGGAACGACAATTTTAATTTAATGCTACTAACAAATATCATTCAGTGCTGAAAAAGTTTTGAACCTACTTTACAGTCCAGCAGTGTGACTTAATAGCCAAGTCAGCAAAGGTATAATTTCATATGCCATCAAAAAAGGTCCGAAAGATGTCTCAATAAAATGCTGCATTTTTCTTTTCATTAATTTTATGCACTTGTGACAAATTATGGAGGCTTGTGGTTAGAGAGAGGATAACAATTATAGTGCACGAAGAGGGGTTCAACTGACTAGAAAGTTTAAGAACACCGTTCTTTATAGGAAGAAGCAGGCATTATCTAACTTCATGGATAGCATCTATGTCTTTCTTGTATACTGAAGACAATATCATTTTATGTTGACCTATAAATCGCATTTTAAAATGTAATGAATTTCAGTGCTTATTTACTAGGACTGAATCCTCCAAATAATGCTATAGCTTTTTATGCATCTATTTGTACGTGTGATGATAGACAATACTAATAAAATAAGATAATAGTTCTCATGATCTTCAAAGACTATTTCTCAAGTGGATATGATCCTTACTTGACTAAGCTGTACCATAGATCTGAATTAGATAGTGGCGCGTGCTGACCATGATATTATATAACATTGATCAATAATCGCAGTCTAACATTGAAAACAACATTTTTTTGCAAATTTTTTATTCATCAACATAATGCTTGTTAATCACCTTTTTAGGTGGTACAATCCATTCCAACGCTTTCCATCTTCTCCTTCCAAAAATTTTTCTTTTCTTTTTGCAGAAATCTTTTTTGTTGCGAGTAAATATGAGTAAACAGCTTTCTAATCATCGACCTGTTGCTCGCATCGAAACAAATCCGGAATGCTGCCCTTGAAAAAACCTTTTTCCTTCCTAAAAACAACTTTTTACCTGGTCCGATCGATTTAAATTTTTGACACGTTTCGACAAAGGTTATTACTCTAAAGACCGACGTTACTGGTTTATCTAGCCGTTCATCTCTGGTAGTCTGGAGTATTGATCGATGTGTTATATATATACATAATGTGTGCTGTGACTGTGTGTGTGTGTGTGTGTGTGCGTGTTGTGTGTGTGTGCGTGTATGGTGCGTGCGTGCGCGCATGCCATATATACAAATGCGTGTGTGCAGAAACAATTAATAAAAATGAGACAAGTGTATGAATGCTGGTTCTCGCAAAACATTAAGACGCACCATGTCGTCGAACTGAATCTCAGAATTGTAAACCATTTTTCGTCTATGATTATCGTCATGAGGTTTTGACAAATTTTATTTCTTTTACTTTTCTTATAAATAAAAAAATCAAATCTAAATTTATCATTTCAATCATTCTGAATTTTATTTTACATTTTTTACAATTATATATATACATTTTGTAACCCGTTAATACATATAAAAAGAAAGTGTTCTCAATGACAACTTTTTTTAAAATCCCAGAGCATTTTACAATAATATTTTACAGTTAAAATAATTGTAGCAAATGTAAAATGAAAATAAATTGGAAAACAAGATATATTACTATTATGAAAACTATCTACCAAATGCATTTTAAACATTCATTTAGTCACGAAATTAAATTAAATCATAAGCAAATACAAAAAGTACATGAAAATTTTCTGCTACAAGATTAAATAAAAGTAATCTGTATTGTCTAGTCGTTTAAACGGATTATATGAGTTTTGAAGGAAATTAGCCTTTTATATTACTTATTATTACTTTTTACAAGAGATTCAATTTTTTGAAGTATTTAAAAAGATTTCAGAAAAGTACTTTTTCTTAAAGTTAAACTATTCAACTGTAAAAAATAGTCATTATACATTCTAGTATCTACTTTAATAATATAATTTTTTAATGTTTTGGATGTTTTATCTAAATATTATAATGAGAATGAAGTAAAATTAATTCATTTTCTATGTTAAAATGTCGACAAAACTTAAAATTTTAATTTATTTTACTGTTTTATCTTTATATATGAATATAAGAGAATCCATTTCACTAAAATATTACGGTAAAACTATAAGATGGATCAATTGTATTACATGTACTGAAATCTTTAACAACTCTTTCTTTGTCTACTACCCTTGGTGTTGACTTCTTAGATCAATTTAAGTAACAAACTTTTATCCTTTTTTCGAAACTCAAAACAAGATTAGTATTTTTTTTCTAAATAAAGAAAAATGATTTCATTAAGATAAAGGAGAATTTATGAAATTTTCTCGAAAATTAACTGAAATCTAAATTTGAAGATCGTTATTAATTATGTAGCATTAGATTAATTGGTTTGAAATTATGTTAATAATCTAGTTAAAAATATAAAAAAATTATATTATAGAATAGTTTCAAAAAAAATATTTACAACAATGCATGGTAGCTTAATCTTAAAATATTTTAATATCTTTTTATATTTTGTATTAATAACAATTATTTTTTGTGTGATATAATTGTACTGTATTATCTTTAACTATATATGATAATTATATTATATTTCAAATAAAAGTGGTTTATATTGATTATATTTATATATTGTATTAATAAGTATTTATTTTGTATATTTTTAACACAATTTTATCAGAAACAAATGATAAATGAATATGTTCACTGTTGAATATTCAACGCCATGTATATAAAAATTTATCTCTGGAAGCTTTTTTTGAGTTAAAATAAATAAAAAAATTCAAGTAATTTAACTTTATCTATTGACGAATTATTTCATTTATATTTTACGAAATTCAAACAGGCTCTAAAATTTAAAAAATTTAAAAAGAATTTTTAAAATTAAAGAAATTTTAAGAAATTCGAACATCCAATTAAAAATG
>BMAW01011328.1:400792-420044 GCA_019974015.1 Nephila pilipes
AGAGGTAGGAGATAAAGAGTTATCGAACCTGAATCAAGATTTATTTTAATTCTTTGGAAATTAAATTAGTCTAGTTGAGGTTTAATTATGATAAACCGCACAACGGTAACCATGGACGCCATACAGATCTCTCTTTTTCCTTCGAATGAAAAGTGTTTTTTTTATATACAATAATTTTTAAATATTTTTTTGTTTCTGAAAGTCTGGCAAGAGGTATTATCTAAAATATTAATAATCTTCAATTAGGATTTTATGAGTTTCACATAAAAAATTCAGTATTATTAAAGATTTTAAAAAAATCATGCTTTCTGAGCAGAGTTTTCTGATTTATGCATAATGGATAATCCATAAATAATTAACTCAAAAAATAATAAAATACATGCTTCTTTACTAGTTTTGCTTAAAAACTTTCTATACATAGTATTCATAAACGGTTAGTTTGTTTTAAACGGAAAATATCATTGATTATTAAATCCATCGTTCCAGGTAAAAGAATGGAACTAAAAAACTTCCAAGATAACAGGTTTTAAAAAAAAATTCACTTACATGTAAAGAGTTATCGAGGAAAAAAAATAGATACATCAAACAAAACCAAAACTCAAATTATTTGATTGTAGAAGCAGGTATTTTTTCCAATTGAGACATATTAAAATGCAATATTTGCTGCAAAAAAAAATATTTAAAATAATCACAAAAGTTTTATTGAATAATTCTTTTGATTATAATTTATTAACATCGCAATTAGGAACAAATACAAGGATATTGGCTTACTTGATTTTGTTGAGCCAGAGCCCAAAGGAGTGACGAGGAGGACACTTAATAAGCATTCTACTCCAATCTTCCGTACCACCGGAAATAGAACTTGAGCATCAACAGATTTCTAATGCATCTGCAGCACTAGTGCAAAAGTTTTTTTGGCATCAGCGTTATATAATCACCAAAAGAAAACTTTGCAAAGGCAGTGTATTGATATAAAAAGATGCAACTGATTTTAAAACTGCTTAAAAATCAAAGAATTCTTTTACATTTTATTAAAAAAAATTGGATTATAGTTAATTTATTCCTAAACTGTATTAATTTATTTTAGTTCTAAATATCATACAAAAAAAATACTAGTATGAACCTTGGAAGCTTAAAACATTATTAAGATAAAGTGACTATTATCTAAGTTATTCACCCCTGAAATTCCAAATCATTTCATGTGAAGACTTGACGTTCAGTTGATTGAAAGCATAAGGTGCCCCAAGGATGAAGAAGAACGTCGTTGAGGAAACTTAACCGACTACATCACTAATCACGCAGGACGTGTTTATAATCATAGGGCAGAAAAACGTTTCTTCAAATCATAGAATGACCGTTGCTTCCCAAAATGATAGAATGATATTAAAAGCGAAACCATGGCCAAGACCAATTATTCTGTACATGATTATATGTAAAAATTTAAAAGTAAGAAAGTGAAAATGGATACGCAGTAATCTGTGCTGCTGTTTGTTACTAGGGATCAATTGGTGAGTTTAACCAGCTTATATATATATATATATATATATATGAAGAGTTATATATATATATATATATGATATATATATATATATATATATATATAGAGCAGCATGTGTGTGTGTGTGTAATCTAATCGATTCTTTCATCTAACAATATATAAATGTCTTAGTAACAACATTCTTTTAGAATCTGTTATTATTCGAAAGACCATAGCAACAGCATTTTCCCGCTTAATGCCTTTGTTATCTTGAAATACACGCAACGCCTTGGCTGACGTCATACAGAACGCGACAATTATTGAATTAATGGAAAGCATTTCTTAACTGGGGTTGCAAACCCTGAAATGAGAATGCAAAACGAAATGATGGGGTCGCGAAAATTTAATCAGATACATGTTCGCAACTATTCAATATCTGTATTCAATTACATTAGAGTTTTAGAGTATTTAGTAAAGTATTCCTCTTGTCTTCAAAAATTATTTTTAATTGCTACTAAATTTCCGGAATAATTTGAAGAAAAAATGCGGCAGTTTGATACTGCTACGATAAAGCAATATAATAATTCACTGCAAAATTCATGTGATCCTGAATTTACAAAAAAAAGTGGAAAAAAGCATTTTTGTTAGTCTTTCTTGTCAAGTTCGGAATTATTTTTCTCATTACTCTTATTCTTAAAAATCTGGCACAAAGAACATTATATTTAATTCCGCTCTATGTGCTTATTTTCCTAATTCAAAATACATCTCATCCCACGAGAATGACATCTTTTTTTCACCCAAAGCAAAGACTAAAAACTTAATCAGCAAGATAACCGAATACCGAAACATCCCAGCAATTCCACCTCAATCACCGAATGTCTCCAATTACCGTCCAGTTAAAATTACGCAAAAGGCATGGATGTGGGAGAGCCAAAATTCAACCATCCAAAAACTCATTTGTTTCCGACGGAACATCTGCAAACACAAAACGCCTTCTGTTAAGTCAGGGCTTCTTAATAAATATAGAGTCATAAATGCATACGCATACGCGGGTGAAGGATGGAAAATTCGATGGGTGGTCGCAAGTTACCCCCCTCTCAGCCCTTGGGGGGCTCCAGTTACGGTTACGAAAGCCGAAACGTCAACACAGGAAGTTCATTAGTTGCATAATAAGGCTCCTTGTGTTTTCACTGGATGTACCTCACCCTTCGGTTTGGATTACGAGACGTTGCTGAAAATGAACAGTGGGAGGATTGTGGTGAAATGTTAAGGGCTTTTTGTTTTGGATGACGTTCTAGGGGTGCTTGCAGGAAGTAACAGGGTGTTGAGGGGCTTTAGGAAATTTGGGAGACATGTCGAACATCGAGCACTTTGTAATTTGATGCACTTGCGCATTTAAAAAAAGAAAAAAAAGACGAATTCAATACGCAGGGATGTATTATTCTCGTATGTTTAACGAGGACAATTCCTAGAAATTCGGCAGAGATTAAGGTTACCTTCACATAACGTTAAAAATAGGACGTAAACTCCTGGAGCCGTTTTTCAGATCGAAAATGTTCGAATGTTATTATTATTATTATTATTTCGAACGTTATCATTATTTCACAATGATATAAAGAGCAGCATATTCTATTCCCCTATACGTTCTCGTTAAATACCTTTTTTTTCCTAACATAAAAATATGTTCCATGCGTTGCGTCTTTTATACTATTATACTAAAAGAATTTTCACGTTACATATTACAGGTATAAATTTTGCATTTATGGAATTTTTGTAAGTGTTACAGACACTGTATGTTAAAAGAATACACTTAAACAGTAATGAATTCTTAGGTATTCTTTTTTTTGTCTGAAAATGTGTTCCAAGTTCAATTCAAGTTCTTTTACATAAGAACTTAAATCTTAAGGATCCACAATTTCTTACTGAACATTTTCAAAGAATAATCTATTATAAAAGATAAGAAGGGATTAGAAATATCCGAAAGATACTAAACCCACCGGATAAAGACATAGTACCTCTTCTTAAAACGACTCAGAAAGTTTGCGAATTCCGAGTTTCATATTTTATATTCGTGTTCTCAGAAATGAGTGGGAATAAAAGTTTATTAAGCATTTCGAGAGCCATTGGCGATGTACGTACTCAGAAACAAACAGTAGTTAATCAAAAGCATTGTTCCAAACTATGGTGTCCAAAGACTCCGAATGCCTTCCATTATTTTTATTTTATAATTAATAATTTGATAATTAATTTCAATCAGTCTCTTCTTTAATGTAAGAAAACCAATCCCTTGAGTTCAATTCCGTATACAGGATTTTTGAAACTCGTGGGCAAAAATTTTAGGGGCGATAGAAAACATCTAAACAAAGAATTGTATCACGCAATGCGTAGGCGGAGAGCAAGTGGTGAACCGATAGATGGTGCTATAATGGAAATCATAAAACGTGAATTTTCTTACACATTTCAGGAGATGTGGGGACGTACAATAATCAGGAAAAGGCCCTTCCTCTTGAAATCTATTGTAGTAGAAATGACGATGTGTAAGATGACGCGGTTTTCTATCACACCTTAAATTTTTGTCAAGAGTTTCGAAACACTGTATATTAAGAATAGAATCATTATTAAATAATTTATGTAATAATGTGTATCGAAATATACTCTAAAATTACATTATAATTAATTTTTCCTTTTTTTAAGGTATTCAAAATATTTCTGAATAATTTATGTTTTTTTTTTTTTTTTTTTTTTTTTGCAAGGACATTCTTATTGTAATATAATAAAGCTACTTCATACGTTCTTATCAAAACGACGTATTTCATTTATGGATACTTTATAAAAACACATACCATTGATAATTTAATTTCATTATGACATATAGTTAATTTAATTTTAAAATAATAATGAATATGTGAATTTGTTTTTTTAGTTTAGTTTTTATTAACATCGCACTAGAAGTAACACGAGGGCTATTGGCTACGGACCTCGGTCAAGTGACGAGGACGACACCTGAGCTGGCACCCCCCTCTCCTAACTTCCACACCACGCCCACGGGAAGACTTTGGGCCCTGACAGATCAGCCCCGGCTACACGGCGGGTCATTGGCAGCCAAGGATCGACCCCACGACTGAACGAAAACCGCCGGTCACGAATCCGAAACCATGACCACTAGGCTACCGCGGCCAATGAATATGTGAAACACTATAGTTTCATAAATTAATAAAATGCATAAACTTATATTGAAATTAATATCTGTATTTTTTAATTTACGTTGTATTATATTAACTATTGCAATTGTTTTACTTCATGCATTATAAATGAATTTTATAGTAACAATTTATTTTTGGAATCAACATTATAGCAGCGAATATCATGCAAAATTATTCAGTTGTGGTTAGTTTACTCCCTCTAAATTATCTTTATAGAATGATAGTAACGAAACATGTTACGTTACCATTCAAATTACGTAATATTATTCTCATTTAGCAAGCTTTCCTTTAAATTAATTAAATAGATAATACAATTCTTTTAATTAAAAGAACTTGAATTTTCTCTTATAATTTATCAAATCTTGATACGTTATTGTTTATCTCCAAGTGAAATTTAATCGAGATTCAAACTACTCGTATTTATTATCATAAGTAATAACGCTTGACTTAATCAAGATTTCCGTTATGCATAATTCAACAATCGGTTTCTTTTTATCTAAAATCGATCATGTCATCGAATCTCAATATTGGTCTTCATGTTTTCCCATTTTCAATTTCAGAAAAAAAAAATCATTATTTTGATATCCTTTCAGAACTCTTGCAACTTTAAATATATGATATTAGTAATATTTTCTTCATTTTCCTTATTTTTTAAGAATTTTTGAGCTTATGCCCTATTATGGGATAATATCTCAGGTTTACTAAGTTGATATACTGACGTCAATACTATGTTAACCCATTTTTTAAATTCTTCCTTTTGATTATTTTGAAAAGATACTTAAGAATGAAATATCTTGGAATTAATGCAGCCTTTAAAAGAAGCCTGGTTGTTATTTATGTAATAATTAAACGAGAGATAATTATGTAATAAATTCAATATTTGGAAATGTTTTGATTTCTTAATTTTAAAGTATCGCATTTCTTCTTAAATGTTACATGATTTAAAAGATATGTTTTTCATTTATAATATTCTAATTTTAATATCGTTAAATGTTTTAAATTATTGTATTTATAATAAGGGGGAATGCTGCTTTGAACAATACAGATTAAAAACAAAATTACGTGATGAGGAAAATTTCTCTCCTTCATCTACCTTCTTCTTTACTTCTTATCCAATCCAAATTCTTCCTTTTAAACATCTCCCTACTTCCAACTACTTTTCACAGTATCCTTACTCAGAGCACGTAAAGTTAACTTTTAAGAGCTTTCAATTCCTTTGTATAGTTAAATTCAATCACTCATATCCAAATTTAAAATAGTGTGTACTTTGTTAAGAATGTTGTAAAATGTTTAGATTCTTAAAATACAGCAAAATTTATTTGATTTGTATCAAAACTGGCTAGTTTCCTGTGTATTTGTACCTAAGCTCTGGGTTGTTTTTTAACTTAAATATCATTAATGTTAAAAATTTTGAAAATATATAAAAACACTAAATTATTAGCAGAAAGTAAAGCAAATCAACATACTTTCTTTATGCTCATAAAACATGCACCGTTACACTTTTAGTACATGCATTTGGATACCTAAATTTGGTTTCTGGTCTTGTTTTTGTTTGAATGTTCCCAACATCAATGTGCATTGAGGTAATAAAATAAAAAGACGCAAAATTAAAATTTGACTGAAATAAAAATAAATTCTAACTTATTTTCTTTATGCATATGATACATATATTTTTATTTCTGTTAACTTACGCCTCACCTGGATAAAAAAAAAACCAAGGAAGTATAAAATAAACCACACACAATTGCCGAAAAAAACCTAAATTTAGATCCATCCTAATTTTTTCAGAAACCCTCTGAATGTAGATTGGAAATTGTCCTTAAACTGTCTTTATAAAAGAAGAATAAAAAAAAAAAAAGTGGAGCTTTGAATAAAACTGAAAAGATTATTTATACTTAAATAAATCTGTGAACTTCAGCTATTTTCCTCATTTACAAAAGAATAAGAAAAATTGCTTTACCTAATGACAAATACTTTTCTCTCTAAATCAATGTTTTTAATTCTTTTTGTGTCACAGCATTATTAAAATTACAGAATGAGAGACGAAGACATAAATTTTTATCTATCCTCTCTGGCGCCTTTTTAAAATAAATGTCAGAAATTATTTGTATTCTTTCTGAAAATAAACCAATTTTTAATCTCTAAATCACTTTATAATGAAATCGCTTCTTACAATTTTTTAAAAATATTTATACTCAGAATACATAAATATCCGAAGGCAAAAAAGTTCCTAATTCACTTCCTGAATCTTACAAACATCCACCATTTTTTTTATATTCTGACTTAACCCAAAAATGCATTTTGACCTCTAAACTACAAACAAAAAATAATTTAATAAATGCAGATTCCATAGCCGAAACACAAGTCTTTGCTTACCAATCCGTTATCTCCAGGTCAAAAACGGCGAGCCCAAATCTGTTGTACTACATAGTATCCCATTATCTGCTTAAGAAAGCACACGAAAGGATTAAAATAAACCGACCATTTTGTACTTAAAATTCATATTCGACCCCACCTTTCTTATTCAAATACATACTTGTTCACGATTTCGAACTTTTTGAAAAGGAACTGCGAACAATATTCGTTCATGAAACCGTAACCATAATTTAGAGCAGATGATGTTTGGAATAAGCTTCGCTGCAGGTGGAAAAAAAGTCTTCAAAAAAGAAAAAGAAAATGGTGCAGAATTCCACCTTTTGTTTTCTAAACAAAATACTGCTTAACAGTGGACCGTTACGAAGGGTTAACGGCGTAGAAAAGACGCGTCCTGGAAACCTTCATCTCATCCGGTCGCATTGTTACAGTAGACTTCTTGAGTTAAACAATTCGTTTTTTTGTAGAATTTTTCGCCCGAGGCCCTTATGCTACGACAACTGCCAGCGCATATGCTTGCGAGATCTCAGCAATTTCGTCGGGTTGAATTGGTGTCTTTTTTTCCCCTCTTTATTTCTTTAAGCTGAGATGATCCTTTGTAAAAGAATGGTTCATTGTTTTTGCTGCATCATCGTATATTTATATATTTACGAGATGCATCTGGTGATATAGTGCTCTATTAAGATAAATATTACAAAATGGGGTTGCGTAATGTTGAGAAGGATGTGCCTTCTTTATAAATGGGGATGTAAACTTTTAAACTTTAGTTTTGTTATTTTATGTATTAAATAAGACCATTGTTTTTATGAAAGTTAAGCTTTTTTTGCCATTTTATTACAAACTGTATACATTTTGATTGTTTGTATTTAGTTCAAACCAAACGAAACCATGAAAAACACAATTTAAGAAAAATAGAAACGAATCAAATATGTTTCAGTACAAATATATTTTCTAAGAACTTTTAATCTCAAATTGAAAAAAATATATCTTACAATAAACTTTTTACAAATACAAGTCATGGTACTATTTTTTATAAAACTATGTTTCTGTTATAGTGCTTAGTTATCGCATACTATGTTTGACATTATTAGTAATTATTTTTGCAAATGTATAATAATTTATTCCGTTTGGAAGAATAAAATTTTGACTTTTTAACAATACATAATGCTTAGTCGATACTTTTAACGGCATAAATATGATGTTGTTCCTATTTATGTCTCATCTACAGATACTTTTACAAATTCATATAATCGTTGTTATACTTTAATATGGCAAAAAAATACAATAACTTGTATTGAATACTTACTACTTAAAGGTTATCAAAAATATAACAGATAATAAGATTTACAATTACAATTATAAATGAAATACTAATAGTATTAACTATTCCTCAACTATTAATAATTTAAGATAAAATGACTAACATTACTGAAGTTCGATGAGAAACACTTTAAAAGTAAAATTAAGATACTAATTAAAATAAGCCACCAAATTTATGCTTTGTTCTAAGTAGAAACTATTTAAAGGGCACAAAAATTATTAAAACTAAGTCATAGCTCGGAATTAACAAAGAGTAAAACTTTTTTTTATTCATAATTCCATACCTCAAAAACAATTTTAAGGGGAAAAAACTCCAGTTCGGATCTAGCATAATTAAGAACACCACCAATCCTCGATCAAAATTCCGAATCAAAAACTAAAAACTTCCCTTTTTCAACAATTTTTTTTCATGATCCATAGCTAGAAACTTTTTCAAAAGAAGAAAAAAATCTTGCCTCAAACTCTTTACATCAGTATATGTCTTAGGCTTTCCCATTACGAATCCTACCTCTCTCTCATTAAGAGTAATGATTGAAGCAGAACTTGACGAAAATGAACTACTGATAAATTTCCAACCAAATTATCCCTTTCGTAGGTTTCCTTCTAATTTAATTAATTTAAAATCCAATTCGAATGGGGAAGAGGGAATTCGCCATATTATTCTCGAGAAGTTCCTTCGATATAAATGTCTCTTTCCGAACTTTAATCACATTTCGTGATTCGTTAGCGTTGGTTTTAGCATTTTCCTTTAAATACCTTGTCTTACATTCAGTCTTGTCTTATGCTATGGAGTTGTCTGAATAGCAGTTTTACATGCAATCATATGCCTAGGTTTAGTGTAGTGCAATCAATACGTTTCTAAAGATTTGCCAAAATGGAATTGAAAGGCAGAAAGTGAAAGGCAAATTGCCAATGGTCCAGTCGAATTACTATACACAAACTTTTTGTATTAGCATATATATTTGTATCAGTTTTATAAAATGATGCTTAAAATAATGTTATAACAGTTTCGTTTTATTCTTTTACGTTCTTTACATTCAAAAGAGAATTAAATTTAATTAATATCGCCAGATTTGGCGACTTTGATAGCCTTCCAGATCTTAATTGCAAGTTCTCGAAGTTATTGAAATTTGAAGTAATATCAGACCTTTTGTTTTGTGATTAACTCGGAAATTATTGACGAAATAAATAGATTGGCTTACACTCCAAGTATCATAACCTAATCTTAAAAAACAGGATCAAAATTTTGATTTATAGACTTCAGCATTAATATAAATTGGATTAATTTAAATAGCATTAACCAGTTCGTCAAGCTATGTTCTTGGGACAGCGATAGTCTAGTGCATAAGCTATCGTATTTTTTTTTTTTTTTTGACCTACCTCTTCTTGTCGAAAAAAAAATTGCTAGCTATTCCCGCCTCGAATAAAAAAATTAATCATCTTTCCTTTTAAAAAAAATTATTCCTGTTTTTAAAATCTTTTGAATCTTCAGATTTTTAACAAACTTTTAAAAATGCTTTCGAAAGTCGGAAAAAAATAATAACGTAGATACGTTCCTTTTTTTCACTCTTTCGATTGTATTTTATTTCAAGTAATTAAAACCAATATTGTAGCTTTGAGATGAAAAGTAGGAAATTCAGGAAAAAATTAATAATATGCTGGTACAAGAGTAGCTCAAAAAGTACTTGTACTGGAAGAACATATGGCATTATTAAGATAAATTGTTGTTACCGTTGATTGCTGCCATCTGTTAAAAGGAGCCGGAACAAATTTGACATCGATTCATAAGTTAGTTTTGATTTGATAGTCATTTGCTGCCAAATCAAAATTTGATTGAAACTGCGTCGAGTTGTTACAGTAGATGAGACCTGGATTTATCATTGTACACCGAAATCATGCAGAATTCAGATCGTTGAGTTGCTTCCGGTGAATCTTTTCCAAAAAAAAAGTGGTCTCATAGGCCGGAAAAGTCATGTTGAAAATTTTTTGAAGTGCTCGTATTTGTTACTTGAATTCGTCAAGATCACGAATACAAATAACCGAGACTTAGGAATCTGTCTAATGAGTCATGAAGCTTGCTAAAAACAAACCATTTTCGATGCTGCGAGCGCCATTTCTTGGAATTTCTAAGGAATCTCGAAACGATTCTCGTAAATTAGTGGTGGCGGCCAGTGGGAATCTTTTTCTTGCCACGACTTGTCCAAACTTTTAAATGCAAGCTTTGTTGATCAAGTCGTAGCATACACACATGCACTGTGATACTCCATGGTGTACACTGCGCATGTTTAGATTATATCATGTACTAGTTGAAAAGGTATTGGAAACAAAACTGTAATGTACCAATGCCTACTTTAATGCCGACCGAGTTTCTTTAAAATACATTTAGAACTATTGAAACCTGTTTTCAATTATTTTTAATATTAATCAAACTTTCCAGAGCTTTCTTGCGAGTATTGCTTAAGGAGGATGCAGTAAATTCTCAACATTCTCTTAGATATTTTCAACACTGACCGGTGGACGGTGCTATTCCCTTTGGGAACATCTAACTTAGTGGTTATAGTCGCGAAATTTGTAGCCAATTGTTGTTGAAATAAAATCACAGAATCTGATTAAACGGAACAAATCCTTTCGATTATTTGAGGTGTGTGGAGCTTGGAAAAAAGAGATACCAGATCTATTACCACCTCGTGACTTAACTCTGGATCGAGGTTTAATTCTTGAATGACTTAAATTCAGCCCTCCAATATAGTATAATTTGATAAAATAGCAATTTTCCACTTTAACACACAAAACCAAATATTGGTTTAGCGTAAAAAATTGGTGACAAAATGGGGAATGCATATTTTGCATTAAAATAGAGATTAATTCAAATAGAAATGTGATATCAAGTAAAAATATTGATAAAGCTGAATTAAAGAAATAAGCAAATTTTTCTTTCTCTACTGAAAGTGAAGAAAAATCATTTCAGGCTATTAATGAACCACAGAAACCTTCCAATGGAACATCTCATAAACCGACAAGGCTCAATTTTCCACGTGTGGAACAGTGGATTCGTATAAGTGCCAACTGTGGTTCCCTGAGGATCCTTACCAAGTTCAACAAATACCCCTTTATCCACCGTATGTTACTGTATGGACCGGTTTCACCACGACCTCCATGACTGGGCCATTTTTCTTTGAGGAAATCACTCTATAGGAACCGTAACTGCAGCACATTATCGTGATAAGTTGCAAAGTGCTGACATTAAAGAACTCCATCAGTGTGAATGTCTCGCTACAATAACATTCCGATAAGGTGATGCGTCCCATGATATTGCACGTGAGGCTCAACAATTTCTGTGACATCACTTAATGGAGGGTCGCAATATCAGTCATGCGTTTCCCCACAAGATGGCCGCCACATCCAACTGACCTAACCTCGCGGGATTTTTGGTTTCGGGATTACTTCAGAGAGAAGTTTGTCGAAGAGTTGAGAAGAGAGAAGTTTGTCGGTCCCTATCAGTTATTCACAGTTGTGGATCATGTTGTAACACGATAATACATGTTGTTTCTGGAGTAAAACGGATTCTTTGAAAGTTACCAAAGAAACCTTTGTGATTTATTATGTTAATACGTGAGGGTCTTTCATTTTTGCTGTCACTAACATTTCAGTAGGATCGACAGTGTGTTTTAAGGGGACTTAGTACCTTTGTACCTTCAAAAATTCGATTTTTCAAATTTGTTTTCAAAAAATAGTGCTGAATTTTAGGAGTATTTTAAAAGCAAACCGCGTCAAAATCCGACAATTATTACGCTCTGTGCAACGAAAAATGTAAATGTCTAAAGTAGCTTATTCTATGTAATGCAATGTAAACAAACCTCTTTTTTTCAGTTTGTTATTTTCACACTTTCCCACAGGATTAAAAAAAATGTTTTCCATGCAGAGCTTTCAAATTTTACATGAGTATTGTACTTGTAGATTCTTATTCTGTGAACCTCAAATTTGTTAATAGGATTATTAGATTTTGTTTTATGACATGATACATGAAAAAAAAGTTACTAAATACAAACTTGATAATTTTTTAATTTTTCAATTTTTTTTAATGTAAGATAAATTTAAAATTAGAGATTTACAGAATAAGGTCATTATTTAGCTTTAATTTGGTATAAGAGTTATGGTTCTACTGTACATCTTTCAAATGTTATCTTGTGGGTAACGTAAAGTAAACTAATTTATTTTTTAAATTTTTGTACGCATATTTCATGTTGTATAAGAAAATATATTAATTTAATAGCAGAACTTGATCCAATATTTTAAACTATACACTTTATTACACAAACTGGCAAAGTTTCATGTTGAAATGAGCAAAAATTGTTAATTTATGAAGAAACACAGTTTATCAAAATGTTCTACTTTTGATTTTGAAAGGTACTAAGTCCCCTTAAGAACTGTAATAATAAAGTTAATTACTGTTACTTCGCATTCTTTTCTTTATTAGTCAAGTCCTGCTTAATTTCCCTTACTTTAAACAGATCTCAGCTCCTCATTTTCATGTAGAGGCCTCTTAGCTGTCTTCCACCAATCAATTTCCCGTTGCCTGAAATGAATATCCTCCAAATATTAAGACATTACATTTCTCTCAACAGAGAATCCCAAACAAAGAAACTTTTATTTATCTATATATTATAATATAATAGATAGATAGATAGATAGATAGATAGATAGATAGATAGATAGATAGATAGATAGATAGATAGATAGATAGATAGATAGATAGATAGATAGATAGATAGATAGATAGATAGATAGATAGATAGAGAGAGAGAGAGAGAGAGAGAGAGAGAGAGTAGGTTGCTATATTGAAGTGGATGGTCCCATATTTTCATAATTTGAGTTATAAGTACATTTAACGCAGTCTTAAGGGATTAATGCGAGACTATTTCGTTATGTAAATTAATTTCATTTATGTATATATTTAATTATTTTTAATTTTGCTTGTAAATTTACTTGAAATAATGTTTACACTTATAGCATAAACTTATATATATATAAGTTGAGCGAAATTCTTTTAACACGAAAAAATATTTCCGACTTTTCAATTTCGTTAAACATTTTCACTGTATAGTAGAGCAACAATAAAGCTCAGGAGACAAAAATATATATGTATATTCTCTGAATTGTTTCGACTGATATTTGAACCAAGTAATGGGACACTAGTATGTGTGTCAAGGAATTCAATATCTTACAGTTAACTGGACTGACTTAACAACAGCAATAAATCATCTAAGAAATTGGATAATTTTTTTAGTTAACTACTTTGTTTTCCCTTTTCTGAATTACTGATTGTTTATGAATCTTCTGAATGAATGAACTAACTGTTTCGTTCTGAATAATGAATATATTCCCTTCCCATAACTAGAGTTACCGAGACATAAAAAAGCATAAATTAAATTGCGTTAATTGTTTGCTTATTTATTTTATGTAAAATTTATTCTCGAATGCAACAGGATACTTATTTTAAATTGTTATTAAAAAAAACCTCTTGACTTGAAAGATTTTGTATCTATGAAGAACAGTCAGAGAATTGGCTAGTCTGAAATTAAAAAATAATAATAATAAAATAAAATAATCAGAAAGAGAAAAAAGTTGTCTTAAGATTAAACATATCGCAAGAGGAACAAATGAAGTTTTTTATTAATGTTAATAATAAAAAAACTAAACAAATAACAATGTTAATAATTTTGTCAATTATATTTCCTTGAAAATAAAAACACGTAATATAAATCTTTTGAACATTTTTCTTTTTTAAATTACAAAATTTTATTGACTAGAGTAGGATGGTTGAAATGCATGCCTTTTACACATGGCCATAATATGAAACATGCCTAAGAAAATATTTAGAATGTATAATTACATTTAATGAAGATAAAACTAGTAAGGATTATTCGTTAACCGTTTAATGATATATTTACAGAACTTTTATTTTGAATAACAAACTATTTTCTTCGTGTACATTTTAAATTACAGGAATAGAAAGCTGAATAAAGTTCAATTTAAATACAGAAAGTTTTTTTGATGACATGCCAAGATGTTGATTTAAGAAGTTGTGTGATATTTATCAATAAGATCTAAGAATATCTAAGCTAAACGTTTATTTTAATAAATATTCAGTTATTTTACAAAAGTTTAATATCCTTGGTAGCTACAGTAGTACGTTTTTCGCCATTTGTACAATTTAATCAAAGGATTTCGATAATAATAACTCACTAAAAAGGATAAAAATAATTTGTTTGATGTATGTGAAAAAATTAAGAAAATAACCTAACAATTTTTAACTTGTCTTATTAACATTAGGAGTTAACAACAATATAAAATATTAAAAGTAATTTAAATTAAATTAGATCATTTTTACCATCACAAAAGGTAGCACGGCTAATGAAAAGTATATAGAATACAAAAATTCAAATGTTTTGAAATAATATACATAATCACACACACACATTCAAGATATATATTTCAGTTATTTTAGAATTGCAGCAGAAATAAAAAAAAATTTAAATGAACTGAAAAACATCTTCAAATGTTCAAGGGATAGTATTTGAAAAAAGCAAAAAATAATATAAAGTAATAAAAAAGATTCTATAGGTTTTAAAAAGTAACAGAACACTGTTAAATTTTTTAAAAAAATTCTAAGAAACATATTTTTTTAAAAAAGAAAAAATAATTTTTAAAAATCATTGAAATATCCTCTCAAGTTAAAGAAAAAACCATAAAATATTTTTAAAAATTTATGAAAAATTAAAAATTACAAAAGAATATCACTAGAGCTCAAAAAGTATATATATATATATATATATATATAACTATATATAACTATATATATATATATATATATACATATACAATTCAAAATTCTCGTTGTAACAATTAAAAGATGACGTGTTTTAAAAATCAGAGTTCTGTTGATCTCCTAAAACATGGAAAAAAATGCTTACAGAGAAAAACGTTTTACACGAATTAAGTTTACATGCAAAATTAGTTAACATGAAATAATAGTGCGAGCCCTACAAAATGTTAAGTAATTTCATGTATTTTTTAACATGAAAACAAAAATCGAAGGTTTTGCCTGTCGGACACAGATTCTTAGCTTACTTTTATTCTATGGACGATATCGAACAATTCTTCAATTATTAAAAAAGACTACAAAAAAATCAAAAAAAAAAAAAAAAAAACTTTCTCTCCACAAATAAATAAATAAAAATAATAATAATAATTGTTTGTTTTTTGTTAAAAATGTACAATTATTTGAGATTAAAATAGTATATCTACCATGATTCAAATGAGACTTTATATATGTAAATATTTGCAAATGTTTGTTGGAAATCAAATTAATAAGATTTAACGAGCTCGGAAAATAATGATAATTTTTAGCATGTATGTTCTTACCAGATTTTTTCAAAAAAGAAACAATATTCCAGGCCTTCAGTTTCGTGTAAAATGTGTTTCATTATAATTGAAGAAGAATTTGTGGATTCGATTCCATCAATCTCCTTTCACAAGAAATCATTTTAAGTCTTTCTAAGTCATGAATACGTGAAAAACGACTTTCTCGGAATCTTTGCTATCATCACAGCAATCCACCATACCTTTAAGATTTGAGTCATACATTTTATGAAGGCAATCAAATATTATTTGCTTTATACACATGGAATCATTTCTTCTCGTCAAAATGATACACCCACTGTTACTTTAATTTCTATTTCTCTACGACCTTTTGTGCGACCTACAGAGGTTATTTCTGTTTTCCTCACGGGGGAACTCCTATGGCAGAATCAGTTAATACTTGTTGGCCATAAGGTAATTGTTCCTTCAACGACAACAACATTCTTCATGCTATTTAATGGCAGTCGTTGTGGTTGTAAGTAGACAGAATCAATCTTTCAATTTTCAAAACGTGGAGCGGTGCATGACACATCATTCAAGCATTTCTTGTAAGGTTTAAACGCATTTTCTCAAAGTAACATACAGTGAAACATTTTGTGTGGAATGTCTTCTAATTATTCCCTTTTTATCTCATAGTTTTTAAGAATATTTTAATAATATTGTAATGCATCTTGTATTGTGTGGGAGAGGGACTCGGTGTTTATTTATCGAATATTAGTAAAATATTGTGTCAGTACGAAGCTATAGTAAAACCTTTTTCTGTAAATATCTTCTTCTAATTATTCAATTTTTAACTCATCATTTTTAAATATTAAGAACTATTTAGGAATATTATTATGTATGTGTATTGTTTGTGTGTTATATTTTGTATTTATTTAATTATCAAATCTAAGTAGGATTTTGTGAAAGTACGATCTTCAGTATCAAGTATGTGAATTCGAATTAATAATATGTAAATATATTCAACTTTTCTTAAAAAAATTTAAAGTATTTTAGTTTCATTTAAATGTTGAACTCTATTTAAGCTTTTTAAGAAGCTTTTGTTTCCGATGAAGATGCTTTTTCATTAATAAATAATAGTCTGAAAAAATTTAATATATATTCTTATTATAGCATACAGTAAATGCAACTTTAACCGGATGTTGAGATGCATTTAATGAGCTTTAAAATTACTTAGAAAGTAATTACAAAATGCAAAACTGGATTTAAACCGAATTTAAATAAATGAATCAAATAAATCTCGTTTAAATGCCTTTATTGAAAAACGTTATAATTATTTATAGTGTAATCTCGTTTTCCATACAGCCAGTTTTAACGATGGTCTGATTTCTTTGTAATTTTATGCAGAATGGGAGGATGGGGGTTACGCACTTTTCTTTCTAATTGGTTTTTATTTTTTAAAAGAGAACATAGTGATCTTTGTTATTCTTCCTTCTTCATTAATAATAAATACGGATATTGCTCATAAAAGACAGCTCCTAGTAACTGCCAGTCTTAAGGAATTAAACAATATGAAATAGAAGAACCTGTTATTTAAATAGAATAATTCTAATTCGTTATTTTTTTTCCCTCTAAAATTACGTTGTTTTTGTTGTTATTAAAAAAATTAAGTAATTTCTCTGACAATGATTAACAAAAAAATTCTATTTGGTGTGTCACTGTAATTTAGCTACTTAATAGCTTGCGAATATGAGCGAAAAAAAGTGGTTTTTACTATTCACTTTAATTTATTCTGTATTTTTAAAGCAAATACTCTTGATAAAATTATCAGAACTTAATATATATTTTTTTTTGCCAATTCGAAATTTTTTTCAAGAATTGAATAAAATATTGTTGTTTTCCACAAAGAATAAATTCAATGGTTATGAGCGTATGTAAAAAAAAAAAAAAAAAAAAAAAAAACTTACTGTTCCCTCACCTCTAAAAAAATATTTAGAAGACATTGGATTTCCCTTCAGTATCTGAATTTGGAAATAAAGCAATAAAGAATCACGATTTTTCTTTTTGCTGAATCATGAATTATTACATCAACAAAAAGCGTTAGCAAAATACAAGATAAAGAATATGTTTTTGATAAATTTAAAGGAAAACAATATCGGAACGAATATAGTTCGCGTATCAAGAAATTAAAAGATTTAAGGTTATCGCGTTTAATTATTGCTATTTACGCACTTATATTTTGCATACATATTTAATCTACATAAGTGAATGCATATTGTATGTCTGCTACTTTTAATAACATAACTGTAATGTTCTGTAATTCATGATCTACCACATTTGCTATAACTTTTTATAAATACAATTGCACTAATTCTCAAACGAAGTATATATTTTATTGAAATAAATACCAAATAATTCAAATTGGAAATCTTAGCATAAAATGAGCTCTTTTAGAACATAGTTCGCTTTGGTTTTATTGTGAAGAACATTCAATAAAATTGAAACGTAGTAAAACAAATGCTTAACATTATTTTCAAATTTGATCGATTTCTTGAACCATAATAGAGAGAGTTAAATTAGTTTTTTTTTATCGGTACTATTATTTAGAAGCAATTTCTACGAACAAGTTACCATTCCCTTTTTTTTTTTAGATACCTCTGCTAAAAATGAATGTATGCGTAACAAAATACTTCATACATTTAATTTAATGTATTGTTTGGATAAAGTGTATAAAATGTCTGTAAAATAACTGTTTAAAACAATATGGTTATAAATATAATACGAATAAAAATTTCCATTTTATATAATACTTACATTTAGTTTATAAAGCGAACAATGAAAAAGTTATTGCGAAAATATTACCATTCAAAAGTCGTAATATCATCAGCTCGAACAAATTGCTACCTGCATTTATGAGTATGAACTGTACCTGGATAATTATTCAAATGACACCATATAATGAATAGTTAGATAATTAAATAACAGTTGACAATTTTATAATAGAGTAATATTTAATAGAGTAACAATAATGATTAGTATCATTATATAATAATTGTTAATCATAATTCTAATTATTGTAAAGTAATTCTTAACAATAATAATAGTTATTATTGCATTGTAATTGCTAATGATAATGATTATTGTAATTAATAATAACATTAGGTAATATTTTAATAGTTAAATAACATATACATATGGCAGTCACTTAATGTGAGAACAGTTAAAAATAATTCAAAATAATAAGCACAGTTAAAAATTGTTTAGTTTAAAATATTTTAATAAATACTCAGACAAATAATGCAGGCTATGTGGTGAAAATTGTTGGAGAAGCTTCAACTTTGAAGCTTTGGAAGTAAGTACCAACTCCATTACTGTTTCTCCAACGGGATCCCAGTTATTAGATTTGAGCCATGATGCAAGAAAAAGGCCCTCCGTGTACGTTAAATGATGCACGTTAAATCTGTCGAGTGATGCACGTTAAATCTGTCGTTAATGAACGTTAACGACATGCACGTTA
>BMAW01011328.1:426909-493434 GCA_019974015.1 Nephila pilipes
GAGAGAGGGAAAATGTTGCTTAAAGTGACACCCTTAAGCTACTCCAATAATTACTTTACCTTTTTGCAACAAACCATTGAAAATATAATTATACTCCACTCAAATCGCTTAAAAATAGTATCACTTCAAAGAATATCTAACATTTTAAAATTAGACTTCCTAAAACGGAATTTGTTTAACAGAACTATTAGCACACTTCTGAATTCTATACTTTAAGCTGAAAATAACATTTTTCGAATTCTATTACTCCACATAGTTATCTTACTTGAATTGGATTACTTTAACACACTCACGTATAGCAAAATATTCATGAATTCCCGTAGTTATTCAGTATTCTTCGAAACACAACATTAAATGTCATTCTAGTACGTGACGAGCAGTTTAAACGTGACAACGTACTTACTCTCGCAACTTCCCGGTTTCTCTGATTGTTTTATTTTTGCACCCATTCTTACTGTTTTAGGCACTTAGTTTTGTATTTTAATCTTAATTGGCCTTTCCGTTCCAAACAGATGCCACATATGTCTTGTTCTCACAATGCATCGATTAAAGAACCGTAATCGTACTCAGGAGGTGAATGGAACCATGACACACTGCCTCCGTATCAGAGGTTCTTAAATTCTCGAGAATGAGTATTCCATATGTGTTACACTTATAATGATTCGTATTCATTTGTTGTCATACTTTTGTGTATGTTAGTTTGCTTTTTTAAAATTTGAATTTTAAATTTATTGATTTGTTAAGAATATTTTGTTGTATTTCAATTAAGGGTTTATTATTTGAAGGGAAAAGAAGGCAAGTATTAAAGAATAAGAAGGATACAGGGATCCTTACCACAAAGGTAAAGGAAAATCATGACACACCTCTTTATCAGAGATTCTAAAGTTCGTGAGAGCAAATGTGTTCTATTTATAATATTTCGTACTGGTGATCAAATTCTTTGAAAATTCGATATTCCCCTTTAGAAGAAAGAAAATGTAAGAAACCATTACTTTGGTGTTGTGTGTTTACGCTTATAACTGCAGGTGAAACATAAAACTGACTAAAGAGAAATGCATTACTTAATTTACTGAGGGTTATTTGTTTCCAGAAATGGTCCTTGAAAGACATTACTTTGAGATTAATCGCTAAAACGTGTTGACACATTTATGATGTTGAGTCATGGAGTCAGTGTTTTTTTACAGATTTAACGAGCTACTTGAACATCGGATGTCTTTCAGAAGAAAGGGTTTTCCCGATTAGGAGAACGTATCTGAAACCCATATTATCATTTTGAATTTATATTGCCCGCACCATTTTATTCTATGTATAAAATGGGCCAAAAAAATTCTATAATTTTTTAAGTTCCACACAAATAATAATTAGGTACTTTTTGCGAACTTAAAACATCTTCTCGAAAAGAACTCTTCGTTAAACGTACACTTAACCGAAGCAGCAATTTGCTGTAAAGTTAACTTAGAATTTTAAAAGTTTTTTTTTCTGTACATAAAATACAATTATTCTTTGGACTTTTCATAGATTAAATAAAAAAAAAATTATAAAACATTTTGTACTTGTTTGGTTCGTCGTTTAAAAATTCCCTTAATTAATTTAGAAAAGTTTTCAAAATGGTACAGAAAATAGTGTTTCATTAAACATCTTTTAAAACAGTTGTAAAGCATTCTTTCCTCGTTTTATAAAATATTTGAAGATTTTAAAAATATTTTCAACCTACTCGTCTTCGTTTTGGCATAACAGAAAAAGAGCTACAAATAATTTTAATTTCATGATGAGATGATTTTTATGCTATGTTTATAAAGCACAAATTTTCTAAATATATTGTCATAATATTTATTATATTGATTGAAAAATATTACATTTATAGACATTCATATAAATGGGTTCATGCATGCTATTAAATTTTTAAAAGGATTAATTAGCTTAAACTTTTACAATAAATTACATATATATAGAGAGAGGAGAAAGTATATATATATATATATAGAGAAAGATATATATATATATATATATATATATATATATATATGGTAGGCATATATATATGTATATGCTATTCATTTGGATTATTGTTGAATGCGAAAAAATTTTTTTTATTTATTTATCTTTTACAAAAAACTTTAAGTTTAATATCAATATTATTATTTTAATTCATGACTGATTAAGCGCATTGACAAATGGAAGAATTTGTTTCAGCTGAGAAAATAATCAAACAAATTAACAATTAAAAAACTGTGGAATAAGCAATCAAAGCAATATTTAATTAAAAGTAGAATTACATCAGTTTTGTTCATCCGATCCACGGAAAAAAAACATATCCTTCGCACTCACATATAAACGAACCTCATTAAAAGACAACTAAAAAAAAGTCTTGTGTCTTCAAAAAAGAATAAAAAGAAGAAATGGAGTATTTTACTAACTTCATCGCGTGAAACTCTTTCTTGATTATTTTTCTATTCTAAGTGTTGCCACTCTTTGTTTCGTAAAAAGAGAAAAGATCGAGGGAAAAAAAATCAACATATCCACCGAAAAGACCAAACGATAAAAGAAACATGCTTGAAAAGAGAGCAGAAAAAAACGAGACAAAACAAAATATAAAAAATGGTGAAATTTTTCTATGCAGTGTGTGAGGTTAAATCTATCTTCACACTCCGTTTACTTTTGTTTTCTTTTGAAGGGTAAAAAATGTAGATGAGATTAAGACTGGAGAGGAAAAATTGTTTTCTTTTCTTCTTGTTTTTTTTTTATTCAGTGTTTTGTTCCTTCTCTTCTTGATTCGTGCAGTTTCAAGTGAGCCAAGACTGTCGCTTTCACATGGTGAATAACGTTAATCCTTTCAATCCTTAAAAGCTGATGCATTATGAACCATTGAGTTTTAAGGTTTCTCTTCTATTCCTTTTTTGCTGGGGAATTCGAGGGGAAATTCTTAGTCTGCAAAAGATAGAGGATTTCATCCCCTTTCTCCTTTTTCTTCCTTTTTTTTTTCTATAGGTTTAGGTTTATAGAAATGCAGGCACAGAAGTGTTGGGGCTTGAAGAGCAAGTATGATTTTGGGAATAATCAGTTTTTTTTATGTAAGGAAAAAAAAAATTTATCTAGATATTTTTATAGTTCTCTTCCATTTTGAAATGTTTAATCTGTTGAACATTGTGTCATAAAAAAAATTAGTTATTTATTAGCCGTTATAAAGGCTATTGTTTTAATCAACGGTACAATAGCGATACTGACCATTTTTCAACAAAAAATGTTAAATGCATGTGATTTGTTTATTTTCCTTTTTTCCCCCTGCAACAATTACATTTAGCTTAAAATATATTCAGTTCCATAATTTATCATAATTTAATTTTATAATAACTGTAAAGAATATTATTTTACATTTCAATATTTTATCGCTTGCTTTATTTCTAGTATTTAACTGAATAATTAAATAATTTTTTTTAATTTTTTTTTTTTAAAGGTTAGCATCTAGTGGCTAAATGCGTTCTTCCCAAAACTTTTTTAAATATTTTATTTGTTGCGCTACTCAAGGAAACGTATATAAAACCTAAAAATACTTTACAATTTAGTATGCAAAATACTTTAATCTTCTCTTCTTTTATCGAAATTAGAAAAATAAATATTTGTGCTAAATAAAAATAATCACAAATTTTATCCATTGTTTTGTTTCAAAAGTTAATAACAGTTCAATTAGTGGTCCACAAATGTTGATGAGTAATATAGAAAGATTTATGAATGAAACCCAAGGCGTATATTTATAACTTCAAGGATACGCAGAAATAGCATTCTCTTATAGCCTGCTCAATTTCCATAAAGACTGAAACAATTAAAATTCCGCAAATTACGTAAGTAGAAAAGATAGCCACTTGTTTTATAAATTAACTAATATTAATTTAAAATAATTTTGTTGGTGACTAACTTTTAGTGAGAAAAGTTGGTATCTGTCCTGCAGTAAAATTGTTAATGAATATTGTCCAAGAGGTTTTAATCAAAACAGCACAATACTTTTCTTTTTTTTTTTTTTTTTGCATAAATTTCAGAATATTTTTGTTAATTTAAATGAACTTCGAAGCATTTAGAAAAAGCATTTATTGTACGAAAAGTTCCCCAGAAAACAGTGTATGATTGCGTTTATGATAAATTTGGTCTTATGGAGGCAGAGTCACCTATAAATGAACAAATATTACCTTATTTTAATCACATGACTTTTCTAAATTTATGTATAAAATTTCACAGTTATAAATATATTATTATTTAGCGAATTATTTAAATTTCGGAAACAGTGTGCTGAATCATTTTATCGAGCTTGTAAACTTTCAACTGGTTTTTCTCAGTTTTTTTTTATTTATTTATTTTCCATGGCAGTCATGTACTTGAAATATTAATGCTTATTTGTAATCAATATAAAGTTTTGGGATTTTTTCTATTTGTTTGTCTGGTTTTCTTAACGTCGTATTAGAAGCAACACGGGCTATTGACGACGGACCTCCTACTTTTAAACCTTGGTCAAGTGACGAAGACGACACTTGTGCTGGTACCTCCATACCACGCCAACGGGAGGACTTTGAGTCTCGACAGATTTAACGTACATCAGCCCCGGGTACACAGCGGATCTTTTGTGGCATCAAGGCTCGAACCCACGATTCGACGAAAACAGCTAGTCGCGAATCCGCGGCCATAACCATTAGACTACAGCGGCCACTATGCTACGCCAAACAAGTAGAAATTGTGATTTTGAAGTTTGAAAAAAAAAAAAAAAGAAAGAAAAAAAACGGGAAAAAATAATTGGTTGAAGAAGACTAAGACAAAAATACATTAGGATTGTTAAGGTATCCCGTGAAACCGATATCCTTGTCTACCAAAGACAATAAACCCCATAGAAAAGGGAAAAGATTACTAGGGAGCCTTAGGTGAATGATGCTCGTACTAACCTGAAGTAGGTAAGCTCCTGATGGCCTAACTGTCTTCATACAAATCCTCTCTAACCTCTATGCCAATATCTCTTTATTCTTATCACAGTTAGCACAAGTCTAATTCCCTCTGTGTAAACTTCTTATCTCTCTCTCTTTGTCTGTCTGTCTCTTTCTCTCTACCACAACTCTCTTTAATAAAATCTCCATCATCTATAAATGCTATCAGATCAATCCTACTCACTACTCTTCAGATTTTTAATAAAATTCTCAGAAGTCAATGTTCATGTATTGAAAGAAATTCTCAAATAAAAAAAATAACGTCATATGAAAGTTCCTAATTATTAGTTGAACGGGAAAAAGGAAGAGAACTCTTTTTATATCTTCTAGGTGTCTTGTTTTCTTTTCCTGGGTAGAATGCAAATGGACTCATTCATTCCATTCTGATTTTCTCGACGGTTTAAACATATTATTAAAAATTATAATAATGATATTTTTAAGCTTGAAATTAAGATTTTTTGCAAGTTAAATTGTAATTTATGAAGATTCAAAGAAATTATAAATCTGTGACTTCTCTCTCTTTTTCTCTTAGAAAAGGTTTCAAAAATTCTTATACGTTTATTCTCACAAGTAAATGTTTTTAGGAAAAAAAAATCTTGTCTTCTTTAAACTAGAAAAAAAAACTATTACATTACAAATGTATGATTCCTTTTTCGATGAATTGAATTCATGTAATACAGTCACAATTCTGGCTAAGAAAAATTAAAAACTCGAGTTTCACATCGCAAAATAAATAATTATTAAATATTACTTCTCTATTAAATAGTTTCATAAACCTAATTATACATTTCTCGTTTCTTACTTTTTCTGATCCTTTTCCGCTGTCCAAATAAAAATAATTGGAAGAAATAACTTCGCATTAAATTCATTAAAATATGTTCTTAGTAAGAAATACAATTCCTAATCTACCAGCTGGAATAAAAAAAAATCCTTATATTATTTTTATTACAAAGGGATCACTAACTAGATCTATTTCTTTTTCTTAAAAACGGAAGTAATAAGGGAAAAGAATTGAATATTAATTGAATATATCATCAAGTACGTTAACTGTGCTAGTTTAATGTTCTTTTTTCAAGATATACCCTCTCCCCCTACATGCAACAATAGTTGTTGCCATAAAATGTCTTTATAATTTGAAATTTCTTATATACTATTTTTAAACTTCATAATTAATGAAAAGAGTAATTATATATATTAACAGCAAAACACTACATATTATAATTGTGAATAACAAAAGAGTATGTGTTACTGAATATTGTTATTAAGTTAAAAGTTTTTCAATGTAATTGGCTTATTGCAGCTGATCTTCACGCGTAATTTTAAGTGGGTCCCTAGAGAGGGAATCAATCTTGCAAGGAATAAAAATAAAAGTCAAGAGCTTATTTATTAATGAGAAGTTACACAATAAAATAAGATTTATCATTTTCAAAAAGGATTTAATGAATCAAAAAAAAAGAGTTAATATTTAATTATTTTTCTGTGAATACGTAAATAATATTCATTTTTGTTCAATTTTCAGCCTTAGTTAGAGCTCTAAGGTTTAAATTGATTTTTTTTTTGTAATATTTGTCTCATAATATTCATTCTATTAAAAAAAATTTATTGTGTATGTGATTGATATTCAATAGTAAAATCTTCACAAATACAGGATCAATCAAAATAAATCATCCCGTTTCAAAATGCTTTATTTTCTTACATAAATTATACAAAATAATGAGTAGTAAATAGATGAAAGGCAAAATATGGGAGATTTTTTTACAAGTGTTCAATATAACTTCTTTTAGTTGCACGCATAATGTCAAGATTTGATGTAAATTCCTGCCGAACACATTGTCATGTATCAGTATAGCCTCCAGCATGTCAAAACAAAATTTCGCTCGTTGTTCCTTATCTCTAGGTTTCATTGCTTGCAAGGATATCATGGCTTGTAACACAACTTTTGTCTTAACTCTTGAAGAAAAAATAGCAATTAGCTAACTATCTATAACTAATGGTTCCAGTAACGGATGCTGACACTCATTCAATCCATACGCAGTTAAATTTTAAAATATTTAATAAAGAAACATCTATAAATTTGGCCGATTTAATCGACCCGAAACGAATTACATCTTTCTTGTACAAGAACAAACAAAGAAGTACCTGATAGCTTATTAAAAGTAATACCGTTATGATGGAGAGCAGCTTCCTCTTGTGTTGAGGCAAGATGGTTGCATTGGTTGCAGTATTTTCCACAACTCTCTTTAAAGAGTGAGCTGAGGAATGCCCAGTTCTCGACAGCGACTAAAAGTCGATTTCGTTGAGTTTCGTAGAAAAGTATCTACCACTCTTAACATTTTCTGCAGATACGCCTGATATCAATCTACTTTTTCCTTTGCAAAGATATACACTGCTCTCAAACTGATGATTTCAGCTTAGAATTCTCTGAATCGTAGGTGGAATTAATTCTAAATTAACACTGAATGGTGATTACCGATCCACAATTGCGCAAACGACAGCATACATAAAGCTTTCTGCTCTTCGGACGCCATTATCACTTCTGTGAGATGCTTCTAAAACAATTTTCCTGAAATAACTTTACGAAAAACTCACGAGTGTAATCTAAAATAATATATAATAATATACAATTTTCATATATTTCCTTTGTTTTCATGAATTAATTGTCATTCTGTGTCATTTATATTGCAAATATATACTTTTGAAATCGAATGATTAATTTTGAATAATCATGTATATCAAGTGAGTGAGTGATAGTGAAGTTTATTGGCGCAAGAGCCAGATGTGACCATACTGCGCCGAACAAGGTAAATCTTTGATCTAGACGTTAAAACAATGAAAATGGATTGGTCAACAAGAAGGGTCAAGTGAGAATGTAAAGTTTATTGGCGCTAGAGCCAGATATGGCTATGATGCACCAAAAAAGATTTAACTGTGGTCTAGAAGTGAAAAAAAGGGAAGAAAAGACAAATTGGTTGACGAGAAGGAGGGTCGAAAATAGAGAAGGATCGCTATGGTATCCCTTGAGTGCGTCACCCGTGTTTACCAAAGATAGCAAACCGCATAAGAAAGAAAAAAGATCACTAGGGGATCTCGGGGTCATGATGCCCGTACTTACCTGAAGAAGGCAAGTCCCTGAGGTCTCCTGATATAATCCTCAGGGGCAGGGTGCCCGGCTATACCCCCAGACACTGGGTACCCATTTTAGTCGCCTCTTAATTACGACATGCATGAGCTACAGTGGGACTATTCTGTGATTCCCGGTCACTACACGGGTCATCATGTATATTAAACGGCAAAATTTTGAAGTAATCGACTTTGAATTAGGATCATTGTTTACTTAAAATGTATAAGAATGGTAATTTTTTCGTTTTAGTCTTTTATTAAATTAATTTTTTGAAACGTTTTAAATTTCTCAGAGCCTTAAAAAGTTCAAATTTTAATAAAACAGTAAATTAACATTTTTACTTAAAAACATTACTAAATAAAATAACAACAAATGTGCTCATATTCCTTTTAGGTGTATCATGTTTAAGTCAGTTACACCAAATTAAGAGTAAGTTATTTTTTGAAGGGTTGTGTTACTTTATACAAAAGTTTGATTTTTTTAAAATGAAAACTAACTTATGTAAAAAATGCACCAATTTCTTAGATATAGTAAATGTTTATTCTCTACGCCCATTTCTATGTCAAAGCTTAGCTACATTATGAAGAATTGAGAAAAATTAAAATATCATTTTCAGAATCTAAGGTTATTACACTCAGAAGAATATTAAAATACAATTAAGGAGTTGTCAACCTAAAATATAAAGGGTGTTTCATTAATAAGGAACAAGTTTGAAACTCAAGATAATTTATTTTAGAAAAATATTCCTTTGTCTAAAATAAATTATAGCAGTGTTATTATTGTCTTATTTTTCATTTTGGGAGCATATAAAAATCGCATTTCCAAACAATGTTTTTGTCGACTCGTTTATTTGAAGCTAGAGTAATATCTCAGGAATTCTTATAAGTTTTAATATGTATGTATATGTATATATATATATATATATATATATTATTTTATATCCTAAATTTTCCCAATCTCTCCTTTAAAAGATAGTGTTCATTCTTATTCCCTGATACGATTCCTTTTCTCTTTTTAATTTATTCAATCACGCGCTCTTAAAATCTGCATAGTCAGCATTCTCCCACGCTCCAGACTTATAGGATGATACCTACCAGACTTTAAGTCTTAAGATTCCCTTGAAATCCCTCCATTCATATCCCGTGGTCTCTGACGTTTAAAGTGAATTTTCCAGTATAAAAATCAAAACACAGCGAAAAGCGCTCTCTCTTTCTGTTATATCATGCCATCCTAATCTGTATCCAACGGCCGAGTTGTGTAATTCCCGCCGTGTGGAAATGGTCTCTCTCTCCGCTAAAATTAAATAGTTCTATGAAACTGAAATTGACTTCGACTGTTTTATATAAAAATCAATTTAATAGTAATAGTTAAAATAAATTACTTTACACACTCACACACACGCAGGCACACGCAGGCACACACACACACACACACATATATATATATATATATATATGACACTTTTTAGCTCCAGTCACAAGGAGTATCGGATCCAGTCTATTCAACCCTATAAATTTCTGTTATTAAGATAAATAGAATTCTCAATTATAATAAAGGACACAATTAAATAATTATTTTGATGTGGCTTATTTTAAATCTAAACAAACTATTCGTATATTTTAGAATTGATCTCCATTGAGAGATTATTTCTCTTAATATTAATGTATAACTATATTTCGCTCTTTCATTATGCATGTGATAAAGGTGTAGTGCAGGGTCGGCAATCTTGTAGCTGTGGTGTGCCAAACCAATCATCCAATATAATTAAAGATGCCACACAGTAGGAAATAATTGAAACAATTCGATTCCTGCGCCAACGCATGCAGAGTTAGAGAATGGAGGTCAAGATAAAAGATTTAGAGTTTCATTATATAGTAACTATGCATCATTTAAAGATGTTTATTAACATAAAAACAAACATCATTTAATGTGACTATTCCTTCAGCATAAATAAAAATTAAAATTGTACAATATTATGTATTATGTATATTTTAAACATATTTTTATTAAAATAAAAAATATATAAACAACATACAATTTAAATATTCCTTCAATGCAGATTAACATTAGGTCAACCGAAAAGTTCTATCCGTTTGAGAAATGAAAGAAAATAATACAGTTCTCATATATTTAATAATATTTACTGTACAATATATTTTCCATCGTTACTAGGATATTTCTATAAACATTCCAGATGATAACCACGTGAGTTAAGTGAGAAAAATTTCTTTAATCGCATCGTCATAAACCCATCTGTGTTTCCTCGGAACAAAAACAAATCCATTCTGAACCGGATGATAACTGGTGATGAAAAATTGTTTATTTCGGAATACATTGTAAGAAAAGATTACTCTTGCTGCATGGAATATTTGTCCTCTACCTCTAAATGAAGACTGAGCCTGAATACGAGAATCTTGTGCATATGGTGGACTGTCTAAGAACCAATACATTTCGAGATTTTAAAATCTAACAAAACGCAATGAATTTGAAGACATATTGATAGCAAATGGGTGATTTAAACAAAGCACTGAAAAGAAAATAGGCCTGTGTTGTTCAATACGAAGCACAATATACTGCATCGTGATAAAGCTAAACCATATGTTGCTTTGGTGATTCGTCAAAAAACTCACAGAGATTAGCTGGGAATTTCTGCCTCATCCACCATACTCCTCAGCCCTAGCACCCTCCAATTATTACTTGTTTATCTCCTTGTAAATAGTTTTTAAAGGGATAAAAAGTCCAAAATTGATGCCTACTTCAACTTAGCAATGCTTGAGTTCTACACCTCCAAAGACAAGTCATTTTTCAAAAATGGTATTTTCAAATTATCATCATATTATCAAGAGTTTATAAGTAACGACAGAAATTATACTGCGCAATAAATATTATTAAATGAATGAAAAATTTATTATTTTCTTTCACTTCTCTAACGGATAGAACTTTCCGGTAGACCTAATAAAAAATTAAAATTGTCATGCGAGCCTTTTCTCTATACCGCTTTGCTTAATACCGCAATATCAGGAGTATAATTTGTGATTCTAAATTTGACATATAAATCTGAATGTTCAATTGCTAAATAACTTCTTTGTAGACTCAAAATATATTTTATATGAGAGTTCACATAGTGCAATTTTCTTCTATATGTAATTTTCTTTAAGGAATTAAATTTCTTCTTCTTTCCGATTAAATTTTTTATGACATACAGCAATTTATAATAACTGCCAATTGATCATTAGAGATTTTTCCAGGTTTTTTTCGTTATTCAGTAAATTTTGCTTTAAATAATTTTAATGATGTTAGTTCAATAAGTTCAATTTCAAAATTATCGATTTCCATCCTCAAAAATTGACAAACGGAATAGGATTATTAATGGGTTGATTATATCGGATTGGATTAGAAAGGAATATATAGGCATACCACTTTAAATTCTTTGCATCTTTTGGAAAATTCCTCCTAAAGTGCTTCAACATAGGTTTAAAGTTCATCTTTGTCTATGGCTGATGTATTTGCAAGCACTTTAACTTTTGGGCATTGTTTGTAGGTATTAGTATTAATATCACGGGAAAATATATTTAATTTTGTGGCAAAGTCATTACAACATTCAAAAAGTTCAAGCACTGTTCGGCTCTTTCCTTGCAATCCTAAGTTTAGTTCATTGAGATATTTAGTTATATCAATCAGGAACATCAATTAGCATAACCATTCTTTATCGTTCAATTCGGGGAAGTGTTGCTCCTTGTCAATAAGAAAAACTTTAATGTGTTCCATCCATGACACAAACTTATTCAAGACATTACCTCGATTAAGCCAACGGACATGGCTGTATAAGGGTAGATTCACACATTCACTTACCATTTCTTTCAAACTAGATTTTAATTGACGATGGACCAATGAAGAAAAAGACACTACGAAATTAACTATTTTAACAACAATGTTCATTACAGAAATTATGCGTGACGAAATTTTGGCAGCTAAACTTTCCTGATGTATTATGCAATGGAAGTTCAATACTTTATGTCTAATATGATTTTCAAGAAGTTTGACAAATCATTTTTCCTTGCCAACAATTTCAGAAGCCCCATCAGTAGTTACACGAATTATTTCATTCATATAAATGTTCTTACTTTGAAAATAATGTATAAATAAAGAAAGAATACCCTATCCCGTAATTGTCCCTGACTGAAAAATCGACATGCATGATTCTTCATGAACTCGATCTTTTCAAATTTGAATCAAACTAAATTCTATTTTCGACTGAAATCATACTCTATACTCGTGAATAACCGAACTAAAGGAGAGTTTATACACGAAGTGTAGGAAGACAGGGCGAGATTTATGTTTATCTGATAATTTCGTAGAGTGCCGCTGAGAATTGTACGCGTAAGTTTCCGACGAATGATGTAGAGCATACATAATATTTATATCTGTTCATATTAAGTCTCCCGTCTATACCAGCCATTTTGATTTCGTGGACGTAATGTTAATCCTATAGAATTTTTACTACCGTCCTCAAATCTTTACTATTTCATCTACCTGATTGTAAAAAAAATGGCCAGAAAAGGCAAAAAACTATTTATTTATTTATTGTTTGCTTTTTCGGATGCACTTTTTTACATTCATATAGATAGAATAGTATAAAGATTTGAGGACGGCAGTAAAAATTCCATTGGATTAACATTAAGTTCACGGAATCAAAATGGCCGGTATAGACAGGAACCTTAAAAAAATCCTATGTAAAGAATATAATTAATCGAAATTTTGTGATGTCTGCTTTCATCCATTTGATTTTGATAAATTTTTTGCCTGACGGAAAAAATTTGTAGAACTATTTCTGATTATAAAAATCTTAACACTTTTGGCTTATGAAATCTGAGTTGATATGAAATAGATTTGCAGCAGCTCTCGTCAACAACAATGTGAGAAGTTAAAAGGCCTCACTTAACCAACCAGAAGAGATGCCTTTTCAGCCTGGTTGGTAGGATCGTCAACTACAGACCCACTGGTCCAGGGTACGAAACAACTCTGCCGCACTCAAGGTCCATCACCTCACCACCGGCAGCCGAAGTACTTCGGCAGCCAGTGGTTTGCCGAACCCGTGGAGGGAGAGAGAGTAGATGACCTTGATACGGTAGCGTTGTTTCGAACCCTGGTCCAGTGGGTCAGAAGGAAAGTTGACCGGTCGCTTTTTTGCATGCTCTTACGAACCAGGCTGAAAAGTCATCTCGTCTGGCTGGTTAAGTAAGGCATTTGAACTTCAAACGTTGTTGTAGAAGAGAGTCGCAGCATAGGAGTATTGCAGCGACTCTCGTCAACAACAATATCAGAAGTTAAAAGGCCTTATTCAACCAGCCCGAAGAGATATCTTTTCAGCCTGGTTGG
This sequence comes from Nephila pilipes, assembly GCA_019974015.1. NCBI lineage: Eukaryota > Metazoa > Arthropoda > Arachnida > Araneae > Nephilidae > Nephila > Nephila pilipes. The sequence goes on from BMAW01011328.1 coordinate 440,374, forward strand.
TAGGACCGTCAACTTTCCTTCGGACCCACTGGATCAGGGTTCGAAACAACGCTGCAGCTCTCAATGTCATCAAACAATCAACTCTGTCTCCCTCCTCAGGGTCGGAAAACCACCGGCCGCCAAAAACACTTCGATGGCAGATATGTAAAGATTATTTTTAATAGTATAATAAATAAATATTTTATATCCGTTTCAACATCATATTTAGAAGTTATTTATCTTTTTAGTGGTAAAAAAAATGTTTATTGCTGGAAATGTTATAATATTAACTTTCGACAATTGTGAATTGGTAAAGATTCAAAGGGTAGCTATTAAATAACGAAACTGACGCTGTAAGACATTTTAGTTTAGTTTCATACATATTTACTTATCACCTTCAATACACACCCCTCCTCATCCCTACAAAGCTCCTTGTGAATATCCCATTGTTCGAAACAGTGCTGGAAATCTAGTGTCAGCTCCTTCAGGACACGTGCCGCTTTTCAGCTACAACGGACTAATCTTGTTCCTCTTAAAGCAGATTTCTCCTAAGGAAACAAATAGAAGTCACATGGCACAATATCCGGTGAATAAGGCGGATAGTCTAACACTGGGATGCTTTACATGGCTAGAAACCTATTGACGGACATAAAAGAATGAGCCGACCCATTGTCTGGTGGAAAAATTTTCGTACAAGTTTTTTTACAATTCCTACAGTCTCAGCAATCACATGAATACTTAACCAACGATCTCATCGAATCATATTACCTTTTTTTCGATATTTTGATCCATTTTTGATGAGGAAGTGCTACTCGGACGTGAATCATTTTCAATACCTTCTTGTACATCTTCAAAAAGTTTAAACCTCTCGAAAACACGTGCACGTGATAAACATTCATTGTCATACACTTCTTTTAATAAATTATAAGTTTTAGTAGCAGTTTTCCTAAGTTTCATGAGAAATTTCACAACAATTCATTGCTCACATATCATTTTCCCTGCGAAACAAAAAAAAAAATAACTCTAATGCGAAAGAAAGCAACGGCTATACGAATTTGCTTGCAAAAGATAGAGGCACACCATTCGAAAGAGAAAGCTTCATGCTAAATAGCTGTCAGTTGCAGGCGTTTGGTGCATGCTCACTTCTTCTGCAGCACCGTCAATCTCGATATTTAATAGCCACACCTCGTATCAAATTCTAGATTCATTGTCAAGTAGAGTAGGATTTGATAAACTACGAGTCATGATTTAAAATTGTTTATTCATGAAAATAATTATAAGTAAATACAACTATAAAGTGTAACCGCCGAGATCTATAAACAAGATACATCATTTTTCTAATCTTGATATGCAAGTGTTTAAAACATTTCCAAGTCTCAAAATCTATCTGATTATACGTTGGGAGAACTTCTTGCGGACCTTCAATTTGAAATGACTGATCTGCAAAATGATGATATATTACAAATGCTATTCAAAGAAACGGATCTTATTCAATTCTATAAATATATGTCGAAAGAAAAGGAGAAAATAATATACTCAGTTATTAGTGTATACTCAATTAATAAATCATGTGAGACTTTTATCTGTATTCGGGGATGTGATCGTCCTGAAATGGAAGTTTAGTTAATTTTACATAAGTAAAAGTATGTTTTAGAGAAATGAAATCAATAAAATATGATATAATAAAATAAATTACAACAATAGTTGTTATTGTTGACACTTTTTTTTGTCTCGTAATAGTGGTATATTTACTTTTTGTTACGTAATATTCATTAGTCATTGTATTTTGACATTTATTGTTGCTTGCCTGGTTGTTTTATTTATTTAGTAAAGTCGCATTTAGAAGCAACACGAGGGCTATTGACGATGGATCTTGTGTTTTGAGCCTCGGTCAAGTGACGAGGGCGATATCTGAGCTGATACCTCATTCTTCAAACGTCCACCCCACCCCAGGGGAAGAACTTGAACCCTCGACCAGATTTAACTGGATCAGCCCCACTACATTGTGATCTTTATTGGCAGTGGGGCTCTGACCCACGACTCGACGACAACTCCAGGCAGCGAGTTCACAACCATGACTATTATGCTGCCGCTGCCCCAACTATTTTTGGGAATACTTACCAACATGAAAGCATATTTTCGAAAATGAAGTATGTAAAATATCAATAGAGATTATCATTAATCGTTCAATTAACTATCCAACATGATGAAGTATTATCTCAGAAACAATTTGTCCAAAATTTAACCAATTCAATAATACGTCTATTAAAAGATAGAAATATTTTATTTATAAATGTCAGTTTGTACATATAAATATTATGTAAAAATATACCGCTTTCTAATTTTTTAAAAAAAATGAGCCTTTTTGATGTTGTTGCTGTAGCTCTTTGAGTATCATTGTTCATGAAATTATCGAGTTTGATTTTTGACCCAACAAGCCTAGAAATTTTGCTATCTGATCCTTCCCCCAAAAAAGTTTACTGATCATTGTCAAAGAAAGAAAAAAAAATTAACGTATTTCTCATTTATACATGAATCACAAAATTTTATTCTACAATTTGCTCCGAGTTTCGTCTTTTGCCAAGGTAGCCAATTTTTTGCTTACCATTCGCCAATTTTTTGACATACGAGTCCAGATACACTATATAACTCGAGCACTTTTTACACCGTCTTACATTCATGATTTGGGGTTGGTTAATAATGATATGGATAGATTCTACTTCTCTTTTAAAGGGGGGGGGGGATTGAATCACTCAGTTAAATTAATTAATTTCCGCTAGTTGAATGAAGCACCAGTCTACAAAAGTCAGGAATTTCCTCCTGTACCAGAAGGTGACAGCTTCATGATGGTGCTATAGTTGCCAGAGAGTACAATACAAAAACTTTCTCGCAAAAACTTAGCGTCAAAATTCGATAACACCATGTCTCACTTATTATTATTCAATACGCCATGGTTTGGAAACCTCTGGTCTACTGTATTTTAATAGCAAATGAATTATAACTTAGTTAATTTAACACTAAAAACTGATAATTTATAGCCATTCGTTCTAACAATACGATAAAAGTACCATTTTAAATGGATGGAAAGGAAACATCAAAAATCAGTTGTCTTTTTCCCATTTCAAAGTAATAATTTTCTGAAGATTTTATAACTGCCCAGATTTTTAAATATACCTCCGCTTGGTTAAACCGCAACTTCAAATGCATCCTTCTCTGAAAAGATTGATAAGATTTATAACACAATCAGAGGAAGATATAATTACCGAACCATTCGGCAGGTGAAACTTTACCAAGCATCAACACTGTCTTGGGGCAAAGACCCGATCAAAGTCCAAAGACAACACCGAAGAAATATTAAATTAAGTAGATGAAGGGAGAGATAACATATCCCTATGATATATGTAACAAATGTCCCTCGATCTAAAGTACGTTATGATACTTAATACACGAACACGTGCTTGTATATTGAAACACACGAGCAAAAATTCATATCCTGTGACAGGACATAGTATTAAAGAATTGTAACAAATATGTTGCTTCACAATATGCGATGATTGATTCGTAACGAGTACATTGTCTTGGGATGATTATAAGGTACGTTAAGTATGGGGAATTAATCAAATAAAAGGGAGAATATATCGCTGAAGGGGGAATTCTTGTCGTGAAATTATAGGGCTAAGGGGGAAAAAAGTTTGCTACTGAAATTGCATCTAGAATTCGATTTAAAATATTTTCTTTTGGTGTTTTAAAAGAAAATAAAAAAAATTTCAAGAAATGAATGAAAAGGTTTTTTTTTTTTTAAACTTAATAAAATAGTAATTGTTATTAATTAAGAGATAATGATCTAATGGTTCAATCGAATAATAAAAAAATATGTCAAAAAGAAGGAAATTGTTTTAATCTTGAATATCAAAAAGGAAATAATTTAACCTCTTAACTGTCATATATATTTCAGAAAAATGCTTCAAATATGGAAAACAATTGGCTTGCTTAATTTTGTGCATAATGTCAAAAATAAGGTTATAAAGTTAATATTTTACTGAAAAAATTAAACAAAATTTTAAATGCAGTAACTACTTTTTTAATGTTTTAATAATACATATGAGGAAAATACATGTAACTGGACTAACGTTTTATTATACATGGGATTGATCTCACGTTTTACTCAAAATACTTCAATTGTAATAAAATAAATCAAACGGCATAATAATTTGGAAGCTGAACATGATAAACTAATGCTAAACTCAATACAATATTAGTTTGAATATAAGGATTTCACAAGTCCTGTACAATATGATAAACGAGGTCTGGCTCTTAAATAACGAGACTGACACTGTTGCAGAAGTACGCATGTGCCTATCACAAGCAATCCCTCAGCTGTTTAGGGTAAAGTCTTCTCTTTCGAATGTAGTGCTTCTCGCTTCTGTAAGCAAATTCGTATAACCGTTGCCTTAGTTCACATTAGTTTTTTTTTTTTTTTTTCGGTTCGTCGGAAAAATGATAAGTGAGCAACGAATTGTTGTGAAATTTCACGTCAGACTTAGAAAAACTACTATTGAGACTTATAATTTATTGAAAGAAGTGTATGGCAATGAATGTGTATCACATGCACGTGTTTTTGAGTGGTTAAAATGGTTTCAAGGTGACGAAAAAGACGACGATTCTCGCCCGAGTTGCCCTTCTACGTCAAAAACTGATGACAATATCGAAACAAATCGCTGATCTGGTTCGATCTGACAGTAGGTTAAATATTCTTGCAATCGCTGAGACTGTATGAATTGACAAAGAATCCGGAAAGCAAATTTTTCCACTGAAACAATGCGCCAGTTCATTACGAAGAGTCGTGTCTGTCAAGAGATTTTTAGCTAAGTACAGCCCCCCCCCCCCAAGTGTTAGGCCAACCCCCTTATTCGCCGAATCTTGAGCCACGCGACTCCTATCTGTTTCCAAAGGTGAAATCTGCATTCAAAGGATGAAAATTTAAGTCCGTTGAAGCTGTGAAAGAGAAAGAGTCACACGTTCTGAAGGAACTGACGGAAGAAGACTTCTAGTACTGTTTCGAACAAGGGAAAATTCGCATAGAGCGTTCTAGGGATAAAGGAGGGGTACATATTGAAGATGATAAGTAAATATGAATAAAATCAAAATAAATGTTTTATAGCGTCAGTCTCTTTATTTAATAGCCACTCCTCGTACACACCAAAACACGACACTGCACACATCACACATCTTACAACTTGAACAGCCTAAATTGCACTTTTCTCCATTGTCTGAATCAAACACTGCAGAAAAATATCTTTTGTTATAAAACTCGCGAAAAATGAAAGTGGAAAGCAGAAAAAATCCGACTATCTGTTCGAAATACCCTTCTTTTGGCGAGCATTTATAGCTGATCATATATAAATTTTTCTCTCTCCTGAAAGACAAGTACTGTTATCTAATGTGTAAAGAATGAATTTTACATTAAATTTCTATTCGAAAAGAAAACGAGCTCAGTTCAGCCTTCGTGGAATAGAAACTTTTACTATTTCTCGTTCGTGAACGCAGTTCGAGAGTCAAAAATATTCCACGTTTGAGTTGCTGGAATTGGAATCGAATGACACAGCAAAGAGTTAATAGGATTTCTTTCTATTCTTATATCTTCGTGTAATAATCATTATCATAAATTAAAGTTATAATCAAACGGTTCAGTTGGTTGACTAAAGATATGAGAAAAGAGGGAGACTTTTCTCGAATATAAAAAAAAGATAGTAATTTAATAGAATAACACTCATTATATATCTTCGTGTAATAATATTTGTTGTTTATTAAGTTGTAATCAAAAGTCTCGTTGAATCAACGGTTCTTGAGTCTTTAGTAAAAGACGTTAGCCAAACAGTTCGGAAATAAATTATGAAGAATTATTACGTCAAAAGAATGGTCAAATCTAAATGTTATTAAATGGACAAATTATTTACAATTGATCCATTAAATCTAAGGCAACAAATTATAGACTTCTTTTTCGTGATGATTAATATCAACATTGTAGCCTCGTTGATATCAGCTGCGCCAGATGATGATTCATTTCAACATTCATCCGATTGTGATTTGTTATTTAATGATTATCTGCATCCAAAATATTTGGAGATATGAGTACACTCCATCTATGATGCACCTCTGTGAGACAAAAAAAAGTTGTTAAATTATGTAAATCTGAATTTTTGTTTTTTTTCGAAATTTCAAAATCTTGTTCTGGTATAATGAAAGGTAAACCAGGTATAGTCGTAGTTTATGTGTGAGAGAAGAAATATATTTAAGAAAGGGGAGGGTTGGGGAACAAAATTGGCTCTGTTAATTTCATTTTAATATATGCTAAAGGTTTTTTTCTTCTGTTATGTACTCGAAAAGGTAATAATTATTCAAAGGGAATATTAATTAACCTAAAGTAAGCTCACTTCCGAGTCCGAGGTTCCACAGAAGCAAATATTATCAAGAAAAAAAAATTCCTACTTCAAATTCCTAATATTTTTTTATTTTCATAAGCAAAACATTCTTAAGTACGAAAGCGTTGCTAATGTTAACAACAGAAAAAACAAAAACAGACGATTCTACCATAAAAATCAAATATTAAAATAAGAGCAAACAATAAATTATGGAAGTAGACAATAATATTCTGTTAGGATATTAAAATAAAAGCAGACGATAATATATTAAATTAAATGTATCTTAACAATGTAAATACACTTTAAGCAAACTAAATTTAATTCTTACAATCATGTTTTAAAAATATCAATCTTCTGAAACTAACACTATATATCTTTTATTTTATTTCCTCACATTTTTGTTGGCGCTATTTTTTCAAAACAACATGTTATCACATGTTAAAAGTAATTTTCGTAAACTAAATGCACTAACTACAGTTAATGCCTCTGTTATAATGATGAGTTATTTATCTGTTCTTAATTTAATACAACTCTGTAAATAGTTCTACTAATAAAGAGTTGGTAATCTTTGTCTAATATGATGAAGACATAGAAGTTATTCCGGCTAGTTTTCTTTAAGAACTATGCTAGAAAACAATATCTGTATTTGTTGCATATATTCATACATGAAAGTTAATTATTCATAATTGAATTAATTTCAGTACACTTGTTAAACCTTGAGAAATTCTGTAAATTCGCCCCTTTCGGAACTAAGCCCTTATTTTAAACATTATTTGAATTTCCTCTTGCTCCCTGAAATCACGTCTTCTGTAAAATTCTTACACATTTACATACAATTACTTCTTTCATATGTTGCTAATAATTTAATTAGTTTTTTTTTTTTTTTTTTTTGTCTTTAAAATATAGAAATTTTCATTAGTAACTTTCATTTCACTTTTGTTGATGTACCTTGTTTATAGGAAATAAATTTTCCAGTAAAAATTTATTTTTAAAATCGATTGTTTAATCACCTCTTAAATCTATTCAAGTTCCTAAAGAGATGGGGCAACCGCATTTTTATGTTAAAAAAAAGTAAATTTGCCAGTGACGTATCGATTTCAAGTTCCTTTCTAAATTTAAAAGGCTTTTCAAATTTTCAAAAAAAAAAAAAAGAATATTTTTAGTATTTTACAGTAAATAATAAGTATAGTGTACACTTCTAATTTATCAATGTTTCAGATTCTCTACAAATTGTTTGTTAAAAATACTTCTTCCTGTTTCTTCCACAAGGAAGTACTTATTAAAAATTCTTTTAAACAATATCTAAGGATTTTACTTACAAATAACCTGTATCAAAAAGGAAGTACAATTAATCTTTAAGTTTTGATTACATTTTCTGTTAGTGCATAGATTTATTTTCAAATATAAGTAATTAAAAAAACAACTGTAATGTAAATATAGTAGTATATTTATAAAATAAATAAATGAAATTTAATTAAATGACATGTTTAATCAGTTATTTAAAATGCTATTTTACTGTATTTTTGAATCATTTAACAAACTGTGTGGCAAACTCTTAATTAAATTTTGCTGATTTCCCTACATGCTTCACAAGAAAAAAAGTGTTGACAGTAAATGTAATTACATCTTTAAGAAAATCACTTAAGAGTTTACGTGTTTCAAAAATAAATATCGCAAAAAGTATTAAAAAATTTGAATGATATACATTTATTTCCAGAAAATACTCCGTAACTTGCATAATTTATATTTGAAATTTCAATGCAACAAAATAAAATCGGTTAAAATTGGATTTAACCATTACATTTTTATAAATTATTCATTATTCTTCAATAATTTTTAACTCAAATATTAAATGCATGTACAGGATGTCAACTTCAAATTTTAATCTTGCGTTGCTTTCCTCTTTTGAATAAAATTCGTATTAAATTATTTTAGTTTCCAAACGTGAAAACTGTAATTAAATCATCAAAAATATATTCTTTTTTTGATGTTGAATGTGCCAGTTTTATTTACGACCCAAAAAGAACCATAATAATTTTCAAGCAAAAAACTAAAAGTCAAATCTGTCAACTGAAATTAAAAATGAAACCGAGTCCATCTTGTTCGTGCACATTCGCCTTAAATGTGACGTCACAAACTCAATTACTTTATCATCTCGTTGTTTTTTAGTGTTAGAAATGGGAAATTTAATCTCGGAAGATTATAGAAACACCTGTTTCGGAAGACATTTTTTCCCACGCCAATGACAGGGAAGAAAAATAACATTAAAAATTAATCCAATTAACCAAGCAAGCTTACTTAAATGGTAGAAAGAGCATTTTTTTCTCTTTCTTTTAAAGCGCAAGCGTGTTAAGAAGACTGGTTAGTAACTTTTTATTTTTAATATTTTTCAAGAAGAAAAATAAATTTAGAAGCAAGCATTTTAAACGTGCAATAGAAAATAGATAAGGAAATAAATAACTTAAGGGAAGTCAATATTCGAAAAATGAGAATAAACAAACAGCTTTTGATAATCTTTAAATTTAAGAAACAATCGAATATAAGATCGATAAGTTAATCACAAAAAAAAAAAAAAAAATCAGCTCTACCCTGAATTCTTGATTTTATTTACTTCATTTTTTTCAAATGAACCATTACTCTTGAGTAAGCTTGTCAAATGTACGGAGCACAACGCATACATTCGTGGTTAACAAACATGACAACATTAAACCAAAAACCAAAAATTTTGTTATTAATACCATAGCTGATTTTTTTTAAATTTCAAATTATACATATTTAATGATAATGAGTGACATCTAGAAATGATAATTTCTCACATGTTCATGGGAACTGTTCTTACCTGTTCTTGGGAACTTTTCTTGTCCAATTTCAAAGAACTGCTCTTACCTGTTCTTTATCACTTTTAAAGAACTGTTCATTGACATGTTTTTTATTCACTTGTTCTTTAGAATCCTCTAATCAAAACCTCAAAATTATTCAAATGAATTTTGCACTGAATAATATTATCTCCCGTGCGTAAAACCCGCTTGTAGAGGGCGTTTTTTTTTTTTTTTTTTTGTAAAGGGATGAATGTGGGATGTCACACAATCTCCTCAGATCAGATCAAAAGAATCTCCGAGGGTAGTGGACGTTAGCGAGTTATTACTCGAAAAATTTGTGAATCGCGGGGTGGATTGAGTGCTAACGGTAATCTGCACTGATCACAAAGGAAACGCAAAAAGGAATTGTAGTAAATGATTAAAGAAATATTGTTATTATTATTAAAAAGTGTGTCTGATCTCATATGAAGTTAAGGGAAAGTAAACTAAGTTAAGTAAGCTACCGAAAGGAATGAGAATTTGTAAGATACAATGTGATATGATTTATGAGTTCTAAAAGTATAAGGCTTAAGTAATAAGAAGTTCAAATTATAAGTGAAAAAGAAAAGTAGTCTAGCGAACAGTAATGGGGACTTTAAGTAAAAGTTAAATTATAAGAGAAAGAGAACAAGGTTCTTTTAGTTTTGTGATGATCTTTAATAATAATTACTATAGAGGATTACTTTAGATGTTTGATAAATAATCGAATCGGTTGAATTTCTTAGGGGGGAAATCATGTTTTGTGTTAAATTAATAGTAAAGGGAACATCATTTTCTAATTTTGTCAGCAGTCAATGAAAATAAAATATCTTTGGGAATTTCTCAATACGAGGTTTTTTTTTTTATTGTAACATTCAAAATAAACAAATTAATTGAAGTGAATACTGGTAAAGAAGAATTTTTGAAATAGTTTGTTTACCACAAAGTGTATTATGAATTTTTAAGCAAAAATATTTATATAAGCTTTAAAATATACGATTAAATATAAAATATACTTTTTGGGAGAATAATGAATGCATAAGTTAAATTTTTATGTGTTATGCGCTTCATATAAATATTTTTTTTTTCACTTCCAAATTCATACCTAACAAAAATGCGAGAATTTTAGAATTGGTTCGTGAATTCAAAAATAACGATACAAAATAAATTAAAATTATAAAAAATGCAATTAAATGGGGGGAAGGGATTCAGTTTAGATTCCAATTGGATGTAGAAATCGATTTAGAAAATGGATGTGAATAGTTAAAAGTAAAAGAACCAAAAGACTTGCCTGTCGAAGCGAGCCATTCCAATTCGGATTCCTTTACGTTCATCAAGCGATTCGGACCTAGTTCGTAATGAGAGTGAGAAATGGAGTACCTAGCCCGAATTGGGCTTTTATCTCCTATCTGAGATTAAACCTGATTATTTCCAGTACCCATGTTTAAGATGGATGTTTTCAAAAAATTAATAAGTAAATAAATAATAAAACTAAAAATAACTTAAAATTAATAATCTATTGAGGTTTACAACTGCTTGAATTTAAAAAGTTAAAAAGAAAATGGAGAATTTAAAGTTTAAGTGAAGAATCGTGAGGCGAAAAACGAGCGATGACAATAGGGGTGGGTGAGGACAGGGTGAAGGCGCTTATCCAATCAGGGAGCAGCTACCCAGGTCTTGATATTTAACATTTCTTGGTCTGTGGAAGTCTCCGTTCACTTCGTAAGAGGCAGAGGGAGCTTTCCTATTGACTGTTGGAATTGTGGGTTAAGGGCTATGGGTTTTTTAAACTAAGCTTCTGCTAGATCTGTAATTTCTTTTATATAATTTTTGATTGCTTGAATGGAGGGGTTAGGGTGGTTGATTAAATCATTGTTAAAGGTTTCTATTATAAAATTAGTGTAATTTTGAATTTTGGGGATGTTTAAAGAATCTCTGATATCATCGTTACGCACGAACCATCAGGCTCGTGCGATCATTCTGGTTATATTATTTTGTAGAATTTCAATTTTATTGTGGTGGATTTGAGTAGCTGAATTCCAGATTGGATAAGCGTAGGTAATGATGGGTCGCAGATACAGTGCATAGACAAGCTTTTTATATTTAATTGGTAACGTTGAACTCCGACAAATTAGTGGGGTAAGTTTATTCACGGCTATTCGGAGTTTTTCCTGTATGTGTGCTACGTGGTGTCTAAAAGTGAGACCTTTATCAAGAACGAAGCCAAGGTATTTGGCGTTTTGAGACCAGGGGATCTGTTCGTTTTGAATGTATATTTTTGGATGAGTGTTCTGGCTGCTTTTGTAAAGAAGATGGCCTCCGTTTTGGAAACATTCATGGCTATTTTCCATTTGGAGAACCAATCTTCCAAGTCTGAAACATGTCTAATCCTCATTTTTTAACCAAAATTCAAAATTGTGAGGTCGTCACCAATAGCTCTCGTGTTGCTTCAAATGCGAAGTTAATAAAACCAATCAATTAATTTTTAAAATCAAATTCCCCTTTTCCACACCAGTTCTTCGTTTCACATATCACGGATACGCATAACACCGCAATTTTTTGAAAAGTATTTTTCGTGTTATATGGGGTTACCTGCATTAAAGTAAATATTCGTTTTTCTCCAAGAAAATTACATCCTGTGTTCTTGGACAAATCTTCTTTAGTATCCAATAAAACTAATGCATACAAATAAAAAAAAGGCCTTTCTAATGGTTCATTAAGCACATGATGTTACTCCCTTTAATTTCGATAACAAAAAAAAAAAAAAAAAAAAAAAAAAAAAAAACTAATGTAAACAAGAAAAAGAGTAAATTAATACGTACTGCCGATTCAGATGAAATAGTGTGTGATATTTTATCACCATTTTGTGAAATAATACCTTGAAATCGGAAAATTTCCAGACGTAAAGCAACTGATTACATTAATCTTGATGTGCAGGTGATTCTTTAAATTATTGGTTGAAAAACTAGATATAGGTTTCGCTGTCTACTTATCGAAACAAAAAAAGAAGGAAAAGAAAAGGAACACCCTTTTCGACAAAATTTGACGCCACTTGATGTGCTGTATAAGCAAAACCTCAAACGAATATCGTAAAAAAAGAAAGAAAGAAAAAGAAGGGAAGAAAAAAAAAACTATCATCACCTAGTTTCTGTCTATAAAAAAATCCCAATAACAAAACCAGCAAAAAATCGAAATGAAAATCACGGATAAAAAGCGAGCTATCCAAGTAATAATTGGTACACTAAAGAACATCAAAGAAAACGAGCATTTCAGGGTCATAGGCCGTCGTTTTTGTTGTGGGCGTGTCATTAGATGGAGCAATTCTTTCGCCCAATCAGCGATGGTGGACTTGACCTTATTGTGACCTTGATTCCGATAAAAAGACCTGATAACAGCCCGATGCACATCGCTCGCCTCTTCGCAACTAATAATAATAATAAAAGCAATTTTCTTTCTAACCTACTAAAAAACTGACTAGGAATGAAGTTAAGACAGAAATAAATAAATAAAAGACCATGAAATGGTTAAAATAAGATAGTGGTGAGTGTATATATTGGGGTTTCGGGAGAAGATAATGTCATGGCTAGTTTTCTAAGAAGGATTTTTTTAGGTCCGAAGATCTTTATCGCAAATATATATATAAAGATTTTACCAATTGTTTTTCTCTGTATTTTTAGGACAGATACGAAGAAACTAATGGAAGGGGAATATATATAAAGCTTTCGAGAAAAATTTATTCGCCTTATGAACATAACATTACTTCTATTCCTCAAATCGCACAATGGAAGGAAAAAATAGGTGTTTAATTCTGCGAAATGCGTGCATACTTATAAAGAAAACTTAATTTAGAACGACGGATCTTATTCGACATATATCCTCTAACTATTTATTACTAAACAGAATTCATACCCACATGCATGAGCCTATAATGCAGTATTTAAGTTGTACACCGATTTACGGAATTTATATTTTTCTTCTTTTCAAGTGCAGACTTTCTCCTCTATTTATCATCTATGAGACAAACGACCACAATAATGGATCGAGTGGTCTGGTGAGGTAATGAGTGGCTTGCACGTTTTCATAACAGATATGCTTTGTATGGAAGTAGGAGGAGCTTTTATCACAGAAATAATTTTTTTTATGTTATATGTTGTGTAAGTGTGTGTGTGTAAATTATGAAAAACATGTACATAAGCTATCAATAAATAATATAATTTTAGCTATAAAAATAAAATACACAATATTGTTATACAAATACTAATGAATTTTAAGGCATATATGTTCAATTAAGACCTAAAAATCATACTAAAGCTGGTTTATTTAAGATTCAAAATTTTTTAATAGCAATGAAACCATTAAGGCTTAAGAGGGGAAAGATGGAGATAAAGTAATTTAAAATGCTATTTTTGACATTGAACAGAAACAGGGTTAGACTTTCTAAGATGTGGCGTTATATTTCAGCCTGGCTATTCTTGCGCAAAAAAAAAAAAAAAAAAAAAAAAAAAAAAAATGAAATTTTAATAGTGTTTATCATACCAGAAGTAAAGATTAAGAAAATTCTTCAGAAAAATAACAAAAAAAAATTTCTTTTTGAAGAAAATAAAAAAGCCTAGAAATAAATAAAAAAAAAGAATGAAATCTATTTTTTAAAATGTTTTCTTTTAACTAGTAGCGCATTATATTGACTAATACACACACACACACACATATATATATATAGAGAGAGAGAGAGAGTTTCATATTATGTACAGTAATTATACGCACGAATATTAAATTTTTGTACCTTTTGTGCAATGTCTGTAACCCTTAGAGTGAAAAAAATTTAAAAATCGACTTTGTCAAGTTCGACATGTAACGCCCTTTTTTCATTATTTAATACTACTGCATCTTCCCCAAACACACTCAGTCATTATTGGGCACCAATTGAAGACAGGGAAGATGGAGGCAACAAATGCAATTTATCCGTTTTAATTTTTGAATTACTATCCTTGAACAGTTCATACACGTGACTGTGAGCAGGTTTGTAATGACATAATTTCTTCAATTTTTTTTTTTTTTTTTTGTTAATTAGAAGAGTGGTGCAGCGTTGATATTGTTCATTTTACACTTTGATAAAGTTTAATGAATTTCCAAATTTGTTAGTTATTGTAAAGTCACGTTTATTTGTTTCAACGATTCGTCGAACACACAGGAATGTTAAAGTAAACATTTGTTTTGCTCATTTTTTAGCTTTTCAATGGCTTTGCGGTTTTACCCACGTAGAACTTTTTATTTGTTCGTCTTAACATTTTAAATTTCAAGTAATTTAGTTTAATGCGTGTGTAATGAATTCGTGATATTACTGTTTTTTTTATATATAGGAAGACGGCAAATTCAGGATTCGCACGGGGGGGGGGGGCAAAAATCCACAACTTATCCTTATCAACTCTCTCTATGGTAATTTTAATCTAAAGGCGCCAAGATTGTGGTTGAAAATGCAGATTTAATTCGTTTCTTACCAATTCCCTTAGGTTCGAGTGAGTAAATAATCTGGAATTGTGGGTTCGAACCTCGAACTTTTTCTTACGTCAGCCAGGATCTCTCTGCCCGCTTCTTATATAACAAATAGGTTATTTTGGATGTTTCACTTTCACTAGTTCAAGCACCAATTAATTAATTTCTAATTCTCTAGCCCCTTATTATTCATTGCACCCTTACTTATAAATATAAACTATTGAATCCGTTCGTTACGTTTCATAACTTCGACCTTATCATCATAATCACATTTCATTAAATTGATTTTAAACAATTCAAATAGAAAAGTCCCCAGAGTTAGTTGAAGATAAAATTATGATACAACCCAATGTCGCACAGTACCTGAGAACAGTGAAAATAGCCCAGCAGGATTCTCTTTTGCAAATTCGTCAATGAGTTGGCGAATTTTCGAGGATATGCCGATAACCAAAAAGAGCCAAATTTAGTTTCAATTAACATTTCATTAGGGCTGGCTATACAACAAGCCATTTTTTTTTTTTTTATTAATAAGAGACAATTTTGATCTAGTGATTAATGCGATATCCCTGAAGAGGAGCTCTGCTCCTAATTATTGCATTTTCAACTTATAAAGGTTTTAAGGTCTTATTAAATTTTATTCTGCCGCCAAGTTATTCATAACGCGTCGTTTGATGTTATCAGTCATATTTTCTTATCATAGATGGTTAATAGCAAAAGCTCATTTTTTTTAAAAATTCAAAGCTACTTATTTGTTTCGGTTGATAATTTTGAAGAAGAATTAAATATGTATTGGGTTTATATTAATCCATAATCTGTAGCCTACCGATAAATTGTAAACTTATGACGTCTCAGCTTCACTACCTGATACTTGATCCATATTAATTCACTTAATTTTCAGTCTTCAAGTAATCAAATTAATCAGTTAAAAATTTGACTAAACGATTACTTTGGATTATTACTTGAAAACTGACATTTAAGTGAATTGAATTTTTAAATTATATTCTTATTTAAGAATGATCAAAAATTAATAAGGATATTATTAATGCATAGCATAACCCTCCTAATGTGTCCCGACATAAAAATTAATTAAATAAATTCTATTTTACTTACTAACAGCAACTTGAATCTGAGATAGTTATAAAGCCCGTAAGCTGGATTCAATTAAATATCCTTTCTCAGACGATCACATAAATACAAAGCGTCGAATGCTATAATGCTCTTTCTTTTCAGCATAAGAACCTCCAACTTCTGTATTCAAATCTTCTAATCTCTCTCTTCTCATCCTAAGTTTAAGCTCTTCGCAACTTATAAATGTTATCTATTCACTCTTATTCTATAGATTTCAATACATCTATTATAATTTACACGGTTCATTCATACGAAGACGCTCTCAAATCAAATAACGTAATAGCAAAGCCCCAAAAGATTAGTTGGAGGGAAATACGCGTTAGAACCCGTTATAAAATTCCCCATATATGTTTCTTTTCTTTCCATGTATGTCGAAAAACAGTCACGTGAAACTTCATTGAATAAGTACTTTTTAAACCCAAGTTTCACAGAATTCTTGATTGAAAAGTAATTACTCCATGACCATAATTTTTTTATGTGTGACCCGAGTTAAAAAAATTTTTGTTCAACCTAAAAACTATATGTTCTTTTATGTAATGCATTTGTTTCTTTTTTTTCCAGATGTCGCTTGAACTCAAGAAGGTAGTGACTGAAAGATGAGGTTGAGCAGCAGGGCGTCGTTGTAACCGATCTTGCACCTTCCGATTTTCGCCTTTCTCCAAAGATGAAAGAGCATTTTAAGGGATATCACTTTCGTCTTGACGATGAAGTGACAGCTTTTAATAAAGCCTGGGGTCGACAACCACCACCAGAATTCTAATCCGACTGGTTTGCAAGACTAGTCGTTAGTTGGCAAAAGTACGTGGAAAATGCTGAGAAGAATAAAATGCTTTATTCGGTTTTTGTTTGCTCCAGATCGAAATAATAAATAATTACAAACAATTATAAATGTATTTAAACAATTATAAATGTATTTAAACATTTATAATTGTTTAATCAATTATCAATAATATCAATTTAATGATAGTGAAATATAGAGGATTCACGTTTCTCACAACATATTGTACTACAGAAAATTATTCTTCAGGGAGAAATGAATAGGTATTAAAAAGAATTAACTGTGTTACAAGAAGAAATAGAAAAAAACATGTGTGTTTTTATAGGAAAAGACATAAACAAATTGAACAAGAATACTCCTTCAAATAGTATATTAGTATGTCTTCGTGGGCTTATAAAGTAAAAATAATTTCCTGGAGAGAAAAATAGAGTTTCAATATATCAATAATCCCACAGATATATTAATGAGAATTTTCCTCGATAAAACGCACGATATTATGGTGTACATATTTGCGTTTATATTCCTTCAATCAGAACAAAATTTAGCATTAAACGTGTTCCTCAAAATTCGAATTACTTCGAGAAAAGCCCCCTCTTTCGACTAATTATTCTTAAGTATTAAAAAATAAATAAAATCATTTTCACATGCGTGTAATTAGTTGTGCATAATGCAAACGATATTTGTTGAAGATGATTTCCATATATACGTAATTAATTGCGTATGATGCAGATGATTACATTTTTCTGTAGAATTGCAACAAAAAAAAAGTTTTTAAAATATATTTTATTTTAGTTTGTCCCAAAAGTGTTGAATTAAATGATGCAGATATAAACTCCATTTTCAGATGATTTATTTTACATTTTTATTTTTGACATGTGCTAACATGTTGTTGCTTTAAGAAAATGGCGTCAACAAAAATGCGTGGGTATAAAATAAAGGATACTTGGTATTAGGTTCAAAAGATTGACATAATAATGCATTGTGAATATAACAATTAGATTTAGCTTTTTAAAAGTATTTTTACATTGCTAATATATATTTAATATATTATCATCTGCTTTAATTTTAATATCCGAACCGAATGTTTTTGTCTATTTTAATAATTGATCGTTTGCTCTTATTTTAATATTTGATTTAAAAATTTATTTTTATGGCATAATAGTCTATTTTCGTTATTTTTTCTGTTAACATGGACGAGTTTTTTGTTCTGTGGAATGATTTGCTTGTGAAAAAAAAAATACATTGGGAATATGAAGAAGGTATTTTCTTTTCTTCATAGTAATTACTTATGTGAAGCTTGGGGCTCAGATTTACGCTTACTTTACGCTAATTAACATTCATTTTAAATAATTCTGCTTCTTCAAGAACTTGAAAGAAAAATAAGCGTTAGCACATGTTAAAATGAAATTAGTAAATCCAATTTCAATTTCTTTTATTCTTTAGATTTATTCGACTAAAATTTATTTTACAGTAAAATACCGAAATATTAAAACCAGAGAAGAATATTTATTTGATTTTGAGACCGTTTCACTATTACAAGTACTCATTAAAAATTCCAAAGATTTATAGTTATGTGATTGTTACGAATATCACATTTCACAATGTTAAGAATTCAACTAATTCCATTTTCTTCAGAAGTGATGAGATTTAATGATACTTGAAATTATTCGAGATAAAAAAAAAAACAACTTTTTTATATGGTGGCAAAGTTTATTAAAGAAAATTATTGAAATATTAGTTGCAACTGGTCGCAAATATCTAAATATTGCATTGTTAGGCAAGTAAGACCGATTCCCAAAGTGTCAGAGCTGTAGCTTGATGGGAAGTTGGTTAAATTAATGATAGAAAATTTGATGACACACACACCAATTGAAATACATAAAAACGTTTAATAATTCGAGATAAAAACCAACATTTTTAAAAACAACGTTTTTATATGGTGGCAAAGTTTATTTAAAAGAATTATTGAATTATCAGTTAAAACTGGTCGCAAATATCTAAATATTGCATTGTTAGGCAAGTAAGAACGGTTCCCAAAATTTCAAAGCTCTAGCTTGATGGGAAGTTGGTTAAATTAACGATCGAAAATTTGATGACACACACACACACACCAAGTGAAATTCAGAAAAACGTTTTTAAAGAAAGAAAACGGAAAAGTTGACTAGCTCATATTTTTATTACTTTTGATATACTTACTCAAAATATTCAAAAAATATTTTAAAAATTTAGATCTAGAGTTGTACGAGGTACATTAGTATACATAATGTCATCATTACATCATTTTGTCATCATTAATAATTACATCATTTCGTTAACAAGCTGAAGTGGAAATCAATTATATATTATTCTCATCGCATGAAATTTTACGAAACACCTTACAGACGAATCTATTGTTCAAAAAAAAAAAAAAAAAAAAAGGTAACCAGCAAAAAGTAAATTAGAGGAAATAGTGTGATACTGCATCTTAATTACTAATCTATGCATGAAACTATTGCATGTGTATCAAAATTATTTAATAATTATTGATATTGACACCGTTTTTTATATCTAATGAAAAATGAAAGAGTTTTGAAAATTCAATAACGTTTTAAGATGATGAATCAATTGTGTTCACTATGGTTCTGTTTTCAATGGGAGGTTATCCACCCCACGCGAATGCCAATGTTACAAAAGACAGCACGAATCCTTGTAGTTATTAGTAAAACTCATTAAATTTTTTAAGAAAGATGTATTTGCATTTTGATGTCATATTAACGATGACGTTAAGGTTAAAATATTTAAGATTTTGGAATATTTTTAATTTTTTGAATCTGGTACTGTTTATATGAACTTGATTTAAGGCTCCCATTTACCCGCCATTTTGATTTCATGGACGTAATGCTAATCCTGAAGAATTTCTACTTTTGCTCTCAAATCATTACTGTTTGATCTATTTCAATGCAATATAGTGCATCTGAAAGAATAAAAAATAATGAAGGCTTCTGCGGTATTACTTTTTTCCTCCGATTCTTAAAAATATTTTTAAATATTTTTTAAAGATCGAAAAACTCACAAACGAGTCATTTAAATAAGGGTAAAAATATTTTTAAGAACCGGAGAAAAAAAGTAATTTTTGCAGAAGCCTTCATTATTTTTTGCATTTTCAGATGCTTTTAATTGCATTCGAATAGATCAAACAGTTAAAAAATTTGAGAACGAAAGTCGAAATTCTATAGGATTAACATAAAGCTGGCGAAATTAAAAATGGTCGGTAGACGGGAGCCTTAAGTATCATCTAATCTGGAGACTTATTTTCTCATAAAAAATTATATGATGATTTTTTTGATGTAATTCATTGTTTTTATATAATGTTTGCAATTTTTCCTTCGAATAATTTGGCAACTTGTTTGAAAACAAAAACATTTCGTTGAAAAGTTTTTTCCATGGCACCCATGTTTAATTATTCTGTAAGAAAAACTATCTGTTTTGTAAAGTTATCGCCAAAACTAATTTTGTATCATACTAGTTGAATAAAACTGTTCACAAGTTTAAAAAGTTAAGCTAAATTTTAAAGGCTTCAAAATATTTTTTCTAAAAAACACAACAGGCGGAACAAAAAATAACAAAATTCTATCACATCCAGCTAAAGCGATTTATTTACGATGACGATGAAAGAGCCTATCGATAAAATCCGAATTAGCCGTAGCGAAAGGATTAAAACTCATCGATTAAAGAACCATTTTAAAATTCCTCGCTTAAGCTGCAAAAACTTCTTCAATATTCTCCATCCTTTTCCTTTTTTTAAAACTTCCTTTCTCTCATAAGAACAAAAATAAACTTTCTAAGGCACCAACGGATTAAAAAGTCCTTTTAACTTTGCTATTAGAGATTAAAATATTGGAGAAAATCTTTGTGTTGAGTGGTTCGATTATGCATTTTTTTCCCGCTCTTTTTCATTCCGTGTTATATTCTTCATTCTCCGTTTTACTCAGGGAACAAACGATAAATTTGAAGCCCGCTTTTGTTCTCGACCAATGAAGTGAGATTAAATACATCCGCATCATTAAGCAAGGAAGAGTTTTAGGCGGGAAAATCGAACAAAGAAGATGGAATTTTCCACCACAGATTGCGGTCTGAATAGGTTTATTCGCGCGTTATAAACGCTTTGCTTCTGCACAATAAATTCGGCGTTATTTGGTAAGTATTTGTCACACGTTATTAAACTCGGAACTTCTTTTTTTTTACTTCAACTGCTCTTTATTTTTGTGTTTTCCCGATTTGTTTGCTTCGCTTTTAGTCATGGAGTTAAGTAAAGAGTAACATAATAAAAAGGTAAAATGTGTCGAAACATAGCATTTAATACTTTAAGCCATAAGCTGAAAGGTTTGTTTTCGATTCTTTTGCTTATGTCTTATTGGTAACGGTTAAGAAAAAATGTTTCACATTTGAATCTACTCAGAATTCTTTACTGAATCTATTAAATTATTCTCTTTACTGAATATATTCATATATTTTATTCGTATCAAAATCAAGCCTTTCAACTGACTTTGAGAGAGTTCTCAGTTAAAGGAAAAAAAATTTATTCTTTTTAACCAGGCTGATAGAAGCCTTTGAGAAGATTCCGTGTTCTTTTAATGAATGAAAGTTCTAATAATTGAATAATTTCTTGGACTTAATTCAGTCTAATTGGGACAACTCAGAGTTTTTATTTATTTTTTTTAACTCTAGTTTCAGTTTCGAAGAAGTATTAAGGTACGATCCACATAATAGGCATTATTTTGTCTCATACATCTTTTTTCTTCTCATATTCATAATTTTCTCAAGTTGCATATATATCTTCGATGAAGCACTCAGCAGTACCTTTTGTCACGACGATTCAACAGAGACAAATATTAGATTTAAGAAAACGCAATAAATTAAATAATTTTTAACTTCTGTTATCACCCATTGTGGTAATTATTATATTTAATGTACATAAGAATTTAAGAAGTAATTAAATGCTTTTTATTATTATAATAAAGAGCACTGAATTATTAATTGATAACTAAAAACTGTCGTACTTTTAAAATACCATTATATAAAAGATTACGAACCCATAAAATATAACATATATCCAAATATAATTTCTTTTGTTCATGCTAAATAGAATTATGAAATGAATTAATCATCAATTTTTGAAACAACTATTATTAAATTATCGCACAGATTAAAATTAATTATTCTTAAAATACTGAAGAATTAATCTATTGAAGGAATTTATTGTACTCATTTTTAACTCAATATTTCTGATAGAGTTTTTCCAAAAAATTACATATTCTTTTATTTTTCATACATATTTCAATTATTTATTTTCCAAGATTGATTATCTTTTTTCATTTTAATTTAAAGTAGTCAAGATATTTTGATTAGCTTGAAGCTTTTTACTTTCAAAGAAGCAGCGAAACATAAATACGATGCCCCGAAATCCTACTTACATATAAAGCCGACAACTTAAGTCGAAGTTCAAATGCCACACTAAAATCACTGGCCAGCAGTATCAAAAGTTAATTCGATAATGCATTTTAAAATGTCAAACACATCATTAAATATCATCATGGTTTCTTTTTGAAATATGTATCTAGTGCAGGTTACGAGGAAAAATTAAGCGAATTTGGGCGAAGATAAATTGAATACAATTATGTTTATACGAAAAAGAATTAAATTTATGTCAAGATAATTATTATTTAGATGCTTCTGCCTAATTAATTGTACTCGGAGCAATCGGTAATCTAGAATCATTAAATTCGCGCATAAGGAAACAGCAGTACAATTTTAGTAAACATATTTATAGTGATACAACTCTAATGTGACGAGGGTAAAAATGATATATTTAAAGGAGGCTCAATCTAGACAGAAATAATGTGTTCTTTCATTATTTCATCTGCCATATTTTTTATTTTAAATTTGTAATAACTTATTCTGAGTACTAATGAACATTATTTTTATCCTTCTTTCTAATAATTTGTTTATTGATTTTAGGTTGAGGTTCATTTTATTAATGTCGTACTAGAAGCAACAATAGGTCTATTGGTGATGGACCTCGTAATTTTGACACCTAAGCAGGCACTTCCCTCTCCTAACTTCCACACCATGCCAAGGGAGGCGTGGTCAGATTTGAGCCACGACACATTTAACGTACACGAGGCCCAGCTACACGACGGGTCTTTTGTGGCATCAGGGCTCGAATCCACGATTCGACAAAACCTCTATATTGTTGTCGGATATTTCTCTCTAACACATTTAAATTTTGATTGGAAATTTACGCTTTATTATTTAAGTCTTATTTTATAAAATTAAATTTAAAAATAAATTTAATTCAAATTTAAATTTAAAAAGCATTTCTTAGTCTTAAAAAAGTTTTTTTTTCAGCTATCGATAGGATTCTTTCGATATTTCTATTATAAATTGCCTTCTTAAAAGTGAATTAGTTTTTTTTTTCTTCTGTAGAAAGGGCTGTATTATTTGGGTTCTTATGACAATAGTAAATAATTTTGTTAGTGAATATGTTTCATATTGTTATTCAAACCTTGAATAGTTCAGACTCAAATAAGCTGTTACCACAGCTCATTTGCCTTGGTAACGCAGAATGAAAGAATTTTCAAAAAAATTGCTGTACTGTTAACACTTTTGTAATCAAGAGTTTTTGAAACATTTTTCGTAAAAAAGCTATTTTATTTATTCAAATTAGTTTTATCGTTGAAATTAAAAAGTCCCCTTTAAATGAAAACCTTAAACATATTTATCCTGTGCTTGCCTTTTTTCAGATTCGCATCATAAGGTTCACCATTTAGCATCATTGTTATTTCTGCTCCCCTTCCAATCCTATTATGGGCATATATTAATTTCCCTACCGTCCCTGAAGCCTCAAGTTCCCCACACTTATGAATAATTGAGCCAATAATCACTCAGGGCCCAAGGAGATAAAACTAAAACAGGAAAGGAGAGTCAGTGTTCAAAATAAGGATTATACCTTATGAGGATTCCATCCGCACAGGGGCATTTTCATGGATTAATCCTTTGACGACCTCACCACTTTTACCAATATTCCTAAGGAAAGGGCAAGAAACCCAGCAACTGCTTGCTTGTTATGCTTGGTGTCCCATTCAAAAGTATCTTTTTTAAATGTTGTCAGTGCACGAAATTATAATTATATGCATGTAAATAAAAAATAAAAACATGTGAAAGAATCACTCACCAAATTTAATATTAAAAAAAAAATCGAAACATTTCTGCATGCGATCCTTTGGGTTGTTTTGGTTTCCCATTTGTATAACATCATTATCTTTAGTGGCAAAAACTTCATCTTTGACAGCTCCTAAAAAAGTCAAAGGGAGTAATGTCTGGTGAACGAGAGGGCCATGGTATTGAGCCATTACCTCCAATCTATTTGCTTAGGATAGTCATGCTTAATGCTTCTCTGACGTGTGAACGCCAGCATGATGGAACACTATAGTGTTGAAAAATTCGATGGATACAAATAATGATAATAGGAAAGTCAAATTGTTCCAGCATATCCAGACAAACTTCTGTTACTGTCTTTTCAACACTAAAGAAAGGGATGACTATCTGGTCATGTAACATACCACACCAAACATTCAGTTTTTGACAGTCACGAGCAAACTCCATTACATACTGGAGATTTTCCGAGTCCCAGATTCGTGCGTTCGTATCTATTCTCTCTTACGCAAACGTAGAATGTAACTTCAGTGGGGAAAAAATGTGATTTAAAAACTGAGAAGCATTCTCAATGTATTGCATAACATACGCAAAGCAAATTCCAATTTATTTTCCTTGTCATTCGGTTGTAGGTGCTGCACAATTTGAACTTTGTAAACATGCCAACGAAGTTTCCTGTACAAAATACTATGCACAGTAGATTTTAGAGTTCCCAGTGATGCGAGCCTGATCGATTTCGTCCAACTGTTAGCCAACACGAAGCGTATTGTTTTTATTTGTTGTTCTGAAATATTTTTACTAGCACTGTCAGGTGATCACGGCGCACATCCTATTGCCAGGAATTTATCATGCCATTCTTTTAACAATTTACCCAAAGGTGGAGCCTTATGAAACTTCATTCCGAACTTAATTTGAAACTGATAATCAGTAAACAACAAAACAGCGAGGTGATTTTACTGAGGAAATCCCACATTTTATTTTGGACAAAGCAACTATAAACTCATTGCCGAAATCATCACCCCTCATGCTTTCATTTTAAAATATAGACATTAGGTCGTCAATAAGTTTTCCGGGAATGAAGTAAACATAACCTTAATTACCAATTTTTGACAAATTTTGCTAATGCACCCTTTTGAATGGTCACCCTGTATATTATGCCAGTTTCTACAAATGGATGTATAAGACAGATTTGTACTATCATTGATTAATGGCAATTATTCTTAACTTTATGTTCAATGCGCTCTAAAGTCTTACGCAATACTAATAACGACACGGTAACTTTAAAAAATAACTGAATAGATTCAATTTAAGTTCGAATACAATTTGCAACGGCAGCGCCGGAGGTGATGAGGTAATTAAGCATATTCTGTTTCTATGTTCAAAATTTGTCTCACAGAGAAATATTCTTAAATTAGCTTTGAAAAAATTGAATATTAACTGGCCTCCAAATTTTAGTAATTTAATTTCTAGTAAAAGTTCTTTAGTTCTTTTTATCAAATATATTGAAGATATTTTATCAAATATATTGAAGATATTTTATCAAATATATTGAAGATATTTTATTAAATATATTGAAGATATTTTATCAAATATATTGATAAATTTTTGTTTGTATATTGTTTAGTCACATGTTTTTGTTGTTTTTGTCTACTGTAATACTGTTTTATACTTACTTCTGTAAGACCAGTGTGATACTTAGTGGCACACAGGGACGTTGTTTGTTATTCAATAAAAAAAAAAAAAGTACTAATAATGACTAAAAATTTACTTTGACCAAAAAATAATGCGTCTTTAATGAACGGTTTTCAGGAAAAGAAGAAAAAAAAACTGTGCAGTGACTGATAACCATTTTAATAAGTCGATGTACCTATAAAAAATGAATTTAACAAAAATTCTGATACTTGTTTAGCTTTGTTATTAGAATTTCTGAAAATCGAATACCGGTCATTCATTTCAACCATTTTTCAGCCAAGACATTTAAATAATTCCTTTACTTCAGATTGGAAAAGTATAACCAAAATAATATATATATATATATATATATATTATATAAATATCATTATAAAATGTTTAACATTACACAGAGTTATTTTCGGAATATTTTATTGTTCTTGTCCCTTTCACACACAGAATGTTAGCGTCCAGACACTTAAAAAGTTGAATGTGCAAATAATATAGATGAATACTCCTAATAATAATAATTAAAATATAAATTTCTCTATGAGTATTAAGAGCATAGGAAGACTATATATTTTAACAGGAAGGGTAAATTACAAAGTATATATACACTGAGCTACTTAATCATTTTATGATCCCATCATCGGAAGATATATTTGAGGGTGACTCTATCTTCCAAGAAGACTGTATCCTGCCACACGTTACCGATCACAATTATTTGGTACTACTCAAAAATAATAAAATTAAACTATTTCCTTGGTCGACCAGTTTGCCCAATTTGACCCTAATGTAGAATATGTGGGGCTTTACGAAGAAATACTTTCAAGAATTAACCAAAGGACAAAAACGAACTCGAGGAAAGCTTGGAATACATTTGAGCAAATATCAGCAAGACTACACATAAACTAGTATTTCAGATAATGTGTATAACGTTATTAAAGTTGAGGGGGAATGCTACTAAATATTAAATATTCAGAATAATGTTTTTCTTAAAAATGAGGGGGGGGAATGAGTTATACACTATTTCTTTGCTTGTTATTTTAATTATTATACTTGAGCCGCTGTGACAACTATTCTAATGTTTTGAATTTTTAGAAGATTCGTTTTGATTTTTTTAAAATTTTGTTTTCAAAAAAAAACTCCGCAATATCATGCTAATTAATGTTATTTTCATCTACAAAATAAGCAGAATGTCCTGCGACACTTTAAAATTCTCAAACATTCACCTGTATAGTAATAAATTCTTATCTCTCTTTCTCTCCCTCTCTCTCAAACCACTTAATGTTTAATTTCTTACTATTCCAATACTTTGAATTGGAATTGTATATCAAGAAAATTATTTTATCTTTTAGATCACAGAAAAATACTTCATTTCCCACTTTTCTTGGAAATAATGATGTTCGTTAGCAATTTCTTGTTTAGTTTTGCCACCAACCAGGTTTTGATAAAGACATGCAGAATACAGGGGCCAGGAAAAAAAAGAGCTATTGTTAACACAAAAATAATAAAAAATATTAAATAAACTTGTGATGACTTTCCTTCACTATCTAACTTTGCTGCTATTTTAAGATCCCTTTAAATGATAAATAGATTCAAAATTCCTATTGAAGAAACACAAGAGACTTAATTATATTTCAAAGCATATGCGAGATCGAAATCCTAGCTTATCAATTCATTCATTCAGATTCAAGCGCTTCTCCATTCATATAATTTTGATTATAGTTACTTCCAATTTCTTCAAGAAAAATATTTAATTATGGTGATTCCCTCCAATCTATAACATATATCAACTTGTAAATATCCTCTACCTACCTGCTCTTTCCTTTCAATTCTATTTCAATCTATATTTCTAGTTCAATTCATACTTCTTATCTTCATCTAATTTCCTTTTTTCACGTTTCATTTTGTTTGGCAAGGAGTTGTATTTGTATCTAATTCAAATTACGAAACAGTTCCTGAGGTTAATAAAGACGTAAGTAGCCCGATATCACAAACTTAAATATTTTTTTCTTGAATATTAACTTACTAGGTTCTGAATAACTGCGCAAATTAAAAAAACGCTCCGCAAATAAACTTATTTATGGCATTCTTTAAATGAGGAATATTAAATGTTAGATATACCATTTAAAGCAGTGGAAAACTAATGGTGAGGTAGGTTATTACCAATTGATAAAATATCTGCTGCTATTGGTGGGGAGATAATTCGTCGATTCAAGGTGACTGGTGAAGTTTATTGTCGAAGACTGTGGCTCATTATGTACGTAAGATATTTTAAAAATTTAGCTTATGTATTTGAAGTAAAAATTTTCTGTATGCTGTTATGTTGGCTATGTCTCAAATATTTTCGTTATGGGCCTCATTCGTCCCGCAGGCCGAGAATTTGACACGCTTGCTTTAGAGGTAAGCATACCTCCGTTTGAGAACCGCTGATCTATGGGGAAACGGTTCAGCTCTCCTCTGGTAGATTTCCTCTGTTGACTCGAGCCGAGTCTCATTTCCCTTTCTCGCCCGATGATTGATGGTGTTTAATAAGTGTTTCTCATTTGTTCACGAGTCTGTTAATGGTTTTCGCTGCCTTGGGTAACCCAAGCGTCTGTCAAAGGCGGAGAATGGGTTTTGTGGAGCGCTTTTGGTTCAGGCGGCCATTGGAGTCGCGCACAGGGGATGAATAGATAGGGATTGTATGAGGAAGTAATTAATTTAAAGCATCTTTATTTAGATGGGGAGGTCTAACGTTCCATCAGAGTTCATTGCCTGGGTTTTAATTATAGAACTGTTAACGTCTCTTGAGTAATTGGTTGTGGTGGTTTGGAATGAATGCTACATGTAAATAAAGGATGCTATTGATAAATACACTTTGGATTGGATTGATTAATTTTAATTTTCAAAAATGATCTGTCTCGTACGTCTTGGGAGTAATGAATTGGCACACAAAAAAATAACTCTGTTGCACCTAGTAATTGCTTGAGAGGGTAATTTTTTGCTCTTGAATGATAGTTTCTTCATTGATTTTAGATTGAAACCATAAAGAAAATTGACAATTACCAATAAAAAGTAACGAATGAGATGCGTAGACCGTTTTCAAACTTCAATAAATCCTTCTGTAAGATTTATTAAGATTTATCTATCTGTACAGTATATAATTCAAATGAATTTGTCTCTCCTATTTAGGTGTATGTATTCATGGGATGCATTTCAAAAAGAAACAGGAAAAAGTAGAAAGGAAATGAAGCTTATAGATCATCTGAAAGAACATTATAAGTATAATACTAAGCGCTTTTCATTTATTTAACGCGTCTAAGTAAAATCAAGAGCAAAGAGGAGGTTGTTGTTCTTATGTTGTTAACAACATTTCCGATGTAATGTTCATATTATTAATTTAAGGCGTAATGAGTTTAGTGAGCAAAAATTGTTTCCAAATTTGTATTTAACTCAAATATTTGTCGATATTAATTTTTTTAAATATAAGAATTAATAAAGGGAAGTAATTTGTTGTCTACAGGTTGACTTGTTTTTTGTAGCCACGGTAGCCTAGTGATCATAGGCGTTGACAGTGTCGTTTTTATCTTCTGGGTTCGAGCCCTATGCCCTTGAAAACCCGCTGTGTGTTGGAGAGCTGATGCACGTTCTATCTAGTTGAGGTCCCGAGTCCACCTAATGGTACAGTGTGAAAGTTAGGAGAGGAGGTACCCACTTAGGTGTCATCCTTGGCACGTGACCAATGCTCAAATTTACGAAGTCTTTCTCCAATAGTGGCCGCGATAGCCTAGTGGTCATGGTTTCGGATTCGTCACCGGTGGTTTTCGTTCAGTCACGGGTTCGATCATTGGCTGCAAAAGACCTGCCGTATAGTCGGGGCTGATGCATGTTAAATCTGTCGGGGCCCAAAATCCTCCCGTCGGAGTGTTTGGGAAGTTAGGAGAGGGGGATGCCAGCTCAGGTGTCGTCCTCGTCACTTGACCGTGGTTCAAAATTACGAGGTCCGTCGCCAATAGCCCTCGTGTTTCATTTCAGTGCAACATTAATAAACAATTACGACTTGTTGTTTTTATATCAATTCTTGACAGACAATCGAAACTAACGTTTTTATAATAATAAATAGTTTAAATGCAATTTTCTTAAACATGTTCACAAACTCCGCAACAGTGCTGTTTTGAAATACAAATTACACATGCAGTTACTAACAAAGCGTTAATAAGTGATCAATTTTGCATCGTTTTATAATTCAGACTTCTCAACAGGTTTGGACTACAGTTTCAAATTCCCTATTACGTATAATGAGAGAGACTAGATCGACGTTTAGTCTCATTTATTTTAATAAAAGGTGGTGTATGATTTGTTATTAGTTTTCTCAAAAATTACGATGAAAAATAAGTTTTAATATAGTTAAATGTTATTTAAAATTCTTTTCTATCCGTTTCTGCCATTTTTCGATGATTTCCTGAAAGGTGTTTCAGATGGGATATTTGTTGTTTCTTTGTATTATGTAACTAAATCCCTCAATTAATTAGACAATTTGTATTTAAATTATTACCGGTACTTATTCTGAAAAAAAAAAACCCTTCTTCATTTAAATTACTAATAGATTAAAAATTTTCCTCCAATAGATCTTCAATAGCATTCAAATATTTTCCAAATTCAAATCATGCATGATTTAGAACTAAAGATATCCTCTTTGAAAAATTAATTAAAAACTTTTTTAAAAGTAATTTCTCGCATTTACTTTTAAAAGGATATTATTAATTATAAACCCGATCCCCCTCGAAGATGTCTAAAGCTACTCCAAAATATGTGTTCAGACTTTTATTAATTAATTATTTTAAATTATTAAATCAAAACCAGGAATGGATAATTATTCATCGCAAGGCAAGAGAAAAATTATTTTTTTCTTTTCCTACTTTAAATCTCTTTTTAAACAGCTTTTCACAACATCGTACGAATTATCCTTTAGCAAACCTCGATAGAAATGTGATAATCATTACCT
This sequence comes from Nephila pilipes, assembly GCA_019974015.1. Lineage (NCBI taxonomy): Eukaryota > Metazoa > Arthropoda > Arachnida > Araneae > Nephilidae > Nephila > Nephila pilipes. The sequence continues at coordinate 470,866 of BMAW01011328.1, forward strand.
CTTTGATTATTTTATTTTTACTTCATTATTATTTTTTTAAAATGATATTTTAACTGAGTTATAATCCTGTTTATTTAATGACGATACAACGCTTTAATAATGTATTTCCGAGAGTAAAAATCTGCTTTTGTGTAAGAGGTTAAATCTTTTTCCGAAAGATCTTTTACAGGCAAAGAGGGAGAAGGCTAATTATTGTCTGCGAAAATGAGTAGCCTTTGGGAAAATCATTCCGGGAGAGAGATGGATTTCTTTATTAGAAAATTGTGTGATAAAAAGAATTTTCTTGATTAAATTTAAATATTTAATTTCCCTTGTTTATAGGAAGCTCACGCAATTTGCAATTTAAATCAGACTTTTTAAAACTTGCGGAGGACGCTAAAATGAACTCTTTAATTAAACTCCTCCTCATTTTCAACGGTTTCAGACGTTGGTAATATTTTATAAATTCAAAGCGTCAAGAAAAACATTTTTCATCCGTGTTATTGACTAAAGTTCTTCATATTGTTATTTCTCTCTTCGTGTCTCTTTCGCGTTAAAATTCTGTTTCTATCCGTGTGTTGCGATGGAACATATTCCCCAAATTTAATACATTTTCAGAAAAATGGTTGACTATTTCCCTATTGTTTAAATAGTTAAATAAAATGTTTTTATAAAGAAACTAGCTCTATTAATTCTTCATCGTAATTCTTGAAATTAATTAATGCTGAATAGATTCACTGATTTCACAGAGGTAATGATATAACCGGTAAAAGCAGTCATTATAGATGTTGTCATTAGAGTCCTCCGAATAAAATCTAGAAAAAAGATAAGGATATTCAACACGTTTTTCATTAAATCCAAGACATGTTTAAATTGGAAAATAAAAATAAAACTTAATTTGTCGAATTGGCAATAAATACCTAAAAAATTATATTCATCTGATATATTCGCCCGTGGGGGAAAGAATAGTCCCACTGTAGCTCATGCATGTCGCAAGAGACTTTTTAAATGGGTACCCAGTGTCTGAGGATATAGACGGACGCCCGTCCCCTGGGAATTATATCAGGGGAACTCAGGGGCTTGCCTTCTTTAAGAAGGAACGGGTAACATGACCCTAAGGCACCTTTGTTATCTTTTTCTCTCCTAAGGGGTTTATTGTTTTTGGTTAAACACGGGTGACGAGGCCTCGGGATACTCTGGCGATCCTTTTCTATTTTCGACCCTCCATTTTGTCTTTATCAAGCATCTAGACCTCAGTTAGACTGGACCTGATTGTGTAGTATAGCCACATATGACTCTTACCCCATGAAACCTCACTATCACTCACTCACTCAAGGAAAATATATATGGCAATTTATTTTATTTTATTTTATTTCAGTCAAATTCACAACATTTGTTCATTTTGTTGATTGAAAATGCTCTAGAGGTTTTTAAAATCAATGTCACCATTTAAACGATGATGGTCCTTGTAATTTAGAATCATGGTGAAATGAGACCCGACGTGTAGCCGGGGCTGATGCATGTTAAATCTGTCGAGGCTAAAAGTCCTCCCCTTGACGTGGTGGGAAAGTTGTGAAGAGGGGGAATTCAGATGTCGTCCTCGTCACTTGACCGAGGCTCAAAATTACTAGGTCCTTCGCGAATCACGGGGAGCTACTTATACGAGCAGGCCCCGTGTTGCTTCTAGTAATACGTTAATAAAACCAACCAATCATAGTGAAACGAGGTGGTTGGACACACATTTGGTGTTTACATCCTTATTTCCACTCTTTGCCAAAAAAGAAAAAAAAATCTTCTGGATTGTAATTAATTTGTTATCCCTTTTCTTCATTATCCCAACCATTTCCGTTTCAAAACTACTCATTATAAATTCCCTTTACCAACAGTAGACCGAATCATCCCAAACACTATTCCTTATCATATTTTTCGGCAGAAATAAATCTTAAACGTGTGATTAAACGTTCATAGGATCTTCATGTTTAAATTGTTCTTCGTAGTTTAAAATAAGTTTAATAGATCTTAGGCCAATTTTTAAGGTTTAAATTTATTGAAATCGATTTTAAAATCATTGATTAAAATTTTTAATGTAATCATTGAAGCTTCGTTGGATTCGAAATTTCTGCCCAATATCTCTGAGCAGGGTTTTTCATGGCCCCTATTTCGCACGAGGGAAACCGCTGATGTATTCGCACATATTGCGAAATTTCCTAATTAACAGTAAGGTAATTAAGGTTTTTAGGCGGTTTAAAAGTACCCGTGCTACAAATGGGAAATACAGTAATTCACTATAGTATGGCTAAGGGACTTTTCCCTCCTCTTTTTGAAGAAGTCCATGGGTATGGCGCGCTTCATATCACAAAAATCGTCACCACAACTTTCCTGGACAGTGAGACCGTCTTCGCTTTCTTTGGAGCAGATTCATCAGAAATAGCTCATTGTTTTGATTGCTGCTTAGTTTCTGATGCATAAATGAGGAATTGAGGTCGTATTGATGGTGACACATCGACACAAAATAACAAAGAGAACTCGAGCGGCTCTAGTTAAATTTTGATTTGACTGTAAATAACTTCTAAATCAAAACTATTTCATGAAGCAATATCACATATATTCTGAATCTCTGTAACATATAGCAGCACTCTATGGTAAAACTAACTTAGCAACGCCATTTGTCATCAAAACAGCTACTTTTTGAACTCTCCTTGTATATAGTCTGATCAAAATAAATGAAACTTACTTTTGTCTGAATGTATAAATATTTTTTCATCTTCCTAAATTCCCTCATTTTCGTACTGTTTTTGAAAAGTTCAAAAGTCTTTTACTAGTTCACGTCTTTGAATGATATTTCCAAAACAGAGGGACACCTTTGTGATTATCAAATGGTTAAGTGATTATCTTACACGTTTTTAGTTCGCATTTTTTCAGTTTTAATAATTCTTTAAGATTCTGGATGCGCTGATTTTATTCTAGACCTATTACTTCGAGAATAGACTATCTTTAGAGCTGTATTTTACATCTGTGTCACATCAGACTATATTTATATCTATACATTTATAGTGAGCTATCATTCTTTTCCACCCAAATCTTCCAAAAAGCCCCTAAAAGAAACTAAAACCAAAGAAATCAATATAGAGATCTACCGACATCACACAGTCTACAGTGAAACATGAATTGTGCATTTGCGACATCTTCCAACCAAGCTCCATGTGACAGGCATGGAGAGGGGGGGGGGAGAAAAAAAATCACTACAACACCCCGGTCTACGTGATTGAATTCCCGCGCGTTAAAAGTAGATTCTGTGATTTATCGAGCAACTGACAACCATGACTTCCCCCTGTATGTGTCGGGGGGGGGGGGGTTCAACAGTGTCTGAAAGCTAGATGTATTAGATTTAAGGCCATTGGTCAGTTTTTCGTGAGGTCGCCCTTCCCTTAGGGATGTTGGTCACTTCATTCAATTGTCTCCCACTAAAATGATGAAATAAGTGTTAAGAAAAACCGATAAGGAACCGCTTTCCTTATAAAAAAAACCAGACATTTTCAAAATGAAAGAGTTTGAGCCATGAAATTTGTGGGGTATTCAACTAAAAAAAAAAGTAGGCACAAAATTACAATCAGATCATTTTATTGTAGAGATGTGTTTCATTTATATATACAAAGTTTGAATATTAAATAAAGAAATTGAACCTGTAAAACATTTTATTTTGGTAGCATGTATATATTTACTTATTATCACCTTTAATTTACACGCCTCCTCTATCCTTACAACGCTCCATGTGAATCTTCCATTGTTCGAAACAGTACTGTAAGTCTTCTGACAGTTCCTTCAGAACGCATACCGGTTTCTCCTCAACGGACTCAAATCTTGTTCTTTTTAATGCAAATTTCACCTTAGGAAACAGGCAGAAGGTGCATGGCTCGAAATCCGGCGAAAAAGGAGGAAAGTCTAACATACGGATGCTCTACTTGGACAGGAACATATTGACAGATAATGTGGAATAAGCCGGTGTATTGTTTTGGTGGGAAAATTTTTCCGTATGGATTAGTTGTCAATTCCTACAGTCTGAACAATCGTATGAATAACTTAACCGATGATGAGATCGAAGTAGATTACCGGTTTTTTCAATATTGTCATCCGTTTTTAACATGGAAGGACGACCCGGACCTGAATCATCTTCAACGTTTACTAGCCAATCTTGAAAATGCGATAAACATTCATTGCCTTACAACTCTTTCGAAAAATTATAAGTTTCAGTAGTGATTTTTCCAAGTTTCACGAGAAATTTCATAACAATTCGTTGATTTATTGTTGCGCATATAATTTTTTCGGCAAAACAAAAACAAACAAACAAAACCTCTAATACGAACAAAGGCTTCGGGTAAACGAATTTGTGTACAGAAATAAAATTACTGCGTTCGAAAGAGAATGTCTCACGCTACACAGCTTTCTGGCAGTGGAGTTTGGCGTATACGTACTTCTTCTGCAGCAGCGTCAATCTCGTTATTTAATATCCGTATCTAGATAATTTGGATTGGATTTATTTGGTTTCATTTTACACATATTATGACAAGTTGGAATTTAGGCTCAGCTTCAAAATGGTCATCCGAGCTTGAAATGGAATATGAGGTAACGCAGAAGTTTGTCCATTCATCGAATTTACTTTTTCGAAGAAGGTGTGTGAGTGCAAAGTTTCTGGAATCCCAAAAAATCGTCACCATAACTTTACCGACTTATGAGACCATCCGAGCTTTCTTTGGAGCAGATTCACCGGCGGCAACCCACTATTTTGATTGTTGCTTAGTTTCCTGTGTATATTGATGAATCCTGATCTCATCGACAGTGATGACCTCTATGCAAAATGACATGACAATTCGATTTTGTAGCAATCAAATTTTGATTATGCAACAAATAGTTGCCAAATAAAAATTAATGAAATAATAAAAGTTAATTTGTTTTGGCGCCGTTTCACAAAAGGCAGCACACTATGGTAACATTAAATTGCCTTAGCAACGCCCTCTCTCTTCAAAAGCAGGTACTTTTCGAGATAGGTACTTACTCTCGTTTATTTAATCAAACATTATTCAATTATTGAAATGAAAATGTTCTATATTAAAATATTTTCTTCATATTTCTCTTGCAATTTAAAGACGTCTCGAAAATTTGTATTTATTTTCTATATAAACATGCCTGTTTCTCTCAATTTAAAAATTATTTTCCTTCAAAGTCGTATGAAACAATTTAATATTATTTTATCCCCAAAATGTGATAAAATAAAAATATAATCTGAAAATGAATGCTTGTCTTGTTGTATCGTAGCAGACGCCACGCATCATTAAACATAAACCATGTAGATAAAATTCATAGCGTCTGGACAAGTCGATAGGTCCTCAATTCATAAATCAGATTCCAGAAGACTTAGATTAATATATATCACGTTTATAAGTTGTACAGATTCATAATTTATCATGCTAATGGGTAACAAACTAACAGATAAGATGATAGGTTGCTAGTCTTTTAACATAAATATTGTTCAAATTATTAAAACCTCTGGATTTAGTAGTAAAGGCTCACACACAGGGAAATGAAGAGGGAGGGGAGTGACAAAATTAAAAAAAATATATTATGAAGGAATTTTCGGAAGTATAAGAAGCCTCGGATTACATTTGTCTATAGTAGATCACGAATAACTTATCATTCAGAGTGATTTAATAAAGAATTCAGTAACGCATTGTCGATTGAAAGTAAGTATAGCAAAGAAACAAACCGAAAAGCAGTAGCTTACAGTTTTTTTTCCTTTGCCATATTTCCTTAGATTTAAATAGGAAGATGTAAGAAGTATAAAGTCCAAAAAATTAAAAATATCATTCTTCTTATCCTTTATTTTATTTATTTATTTTGAAATAGTCATGATTTATATATGTGTTTTTGACACAAAAGCAACTCCAATGTCTTTGCGAAAATGTTTAGTGCAATATTTTTTTGTCGAATTTCAGTGAACTTGTTTATTAAATTTAATGTAATTTCTGTATTATATATATATATATATATATATATATATATATAATACAGAACATAAATTATCGGTTTTCCGAAAAATCAGTCAACATCCCTAGTCCCCATTCGTTTTTGACACTTGGTGTTTTACTGTACATATATAATTATCAAGTGACGTTACTTAATTAAAATCATGCTTTATTTACTACTTTCGTAAGTGGTAGGGGAATCGTTCTTTGTTTACTTTTCTCAGACACCCATCCTATTCGATATCTCATTCGCCATCTGTGAAGGCAACAAAACCTCACCCCCTACAATCAAGGAAACCACCCACAAATAACGGTGTCTCTGAACATTTCTCGCCACAACTGTCGCTATTGGGCGGTACTTTATATTTTCCCGACGCCGCGTGCCGCTCATTTAGAGATGCCGACCGTTGACCGCGTTTTCCGGTCAGCTGTTTCTATGGCGAATGACCGGCAGTTAACGAGGGTGAAATTGAGAGGGGTCCGAGGCGGCATTTTTTTCACCTCTGCGATGAATGAGGAGAAAGTTCATATTTCCTTTCAGACAAGACAGATGTTGGGCAGAGGTGGTAAATATAATAATAAGAGTGATACGTAAAATTATGGTATTTAAATTTTGAAATGTATAATTTTACTTTCAGTACGTTGTATCGAATGTTTGCTTTGTACAGGATGTAGTTTATATAATTTTTTCGTCGGTGGAAAGGAAAAATAAATTGCTTATAATGTGTATAAAGAACAAATTTTACGCGTAAGAATACTTAGGAAAAATTCGTTTCTCGTAACAAAAAAAAGTTAAACTACAAATTTACAATATTTCTCTTCTTTTTTCGGATTGTGTAATTAACAATATCAATATATATGTAACGAATGTTATCCTTTTATTTTTAATGTTATGTATCATTTATATCGTTGCACATTATTATTTAATTCTTAGTGATGTACATCATTTACAATAAAATCAGTTGGTGAAAAAACTAGACGAAAACTGACGAATATTGATATTTCCAAGAAAAGTAGGATTTTGAGTTTTTCGCTGCGTTATTAAATATAGTATAGTAGCTTGATATGTAATAATGTCATTAGTATCAACTGTCAATATCATCAAACATCACTATTTTTCTTATATAACGTAGAAAACGTCATTGAGAATAACACACTATAATACAATTCAAAGTTCAAGGAAATACTTGCTATGAGGGTGAACGAAAAAAATAAAAAATACCATCGTACTACAAATAAGGTGGAGAATTTGGTTTTCATTTCTTAGAAACTAACCCGTGTTTAAAAATAAATTTGACACCCCCTATTTTAATGCAGACTAATCCGGCAGTTTCTCGACAAATATAACACATTAATTTGAGTTTTCACTAAAATAATACTATTCTTCCCATAGTCTACTGTATAATCTGTTATTTATTCCTTGGTATTTTTTTTTTATTCCTTGGTACACTAATTATCTTTAAAACTTTTTTAAAATTAACTTTAGTTTTAATTTTTATCTAGTTTATATATTACTTGTTCGTGTTTGTATATGACATTTAATTTAAAAAACTATCTTGCAGTTACAACACAATATTGATACTAAATTATTTTAGCGATCAAATGATATCCAGCTGGCAGTCTAAATGGGCTCATATGCTTTTGGGCCGAATGTGTTAGGCTCGCTGCATACAGACTGGCTGTTGCTAGCTCGCGTGATCCACGCGTTGCATACCCCTTCCACGTCTAACACTGCTCACATCCAGGACACCCCATGCTCCCTAGTAGGTTTGCTAGTTAGATATATTTTGCTAATCGCCTTCTCACGCAAGACAGCTCGTGCGATTTTTAAATGAGCTCAGCTTTGTAATTGTTTATAGACGAAAAATTGTGACGATAATTGAGCCAATTTACTGAAACAGTCCCATAATAAAGGGATATGATATGATCGACTCCTGGAGAAATGTCCTTTGGCTCGTTTACGTAAAATAAAAGTTTAGATTTTTGTCCAATAAGACCCAGTTTTGCGAGCCAAAAGTCCGCACCAAGTGGGTCGCAGGGTTGGCTAACCCTGTTCTAGTGAATATCTTCACACATTGTAGTATAAGGTAATAAATAGGAAATTTTCTGGTTAAAATGGACTTCAAATATGCTTTGAGTTACCACTTCTAAAATTCAATCCTAAATAAAAGTAAATTAAAACTTTTATGGAAAGATTTATTTCTCCAGGGTATTCCTGGCATTATGTTGATCTCCCGGGAATCTGTTCACAAATTAAGGTTTCCAGACATTTACAATCTGCTTAGACTAGGCTCTTATTATTTTGTGAAAGGCTTCAAAACTTTCCATCTTGTACCTTCGATTCATCTCCGGCGGTGTCTCATATTATTAAGTGATCACATACGTATTTCACAAAATTTCCGCACAAAGATTCAAAATTTAGTCACGTCATACTTCTTGGAACATAAACTTAAAGTTACTCTTCTTGTTTCAAAAGTAATGCGTTCATGGCTGAAATATTTTTTTGTTACCCAATTTTCAAAATTCTTATTGAACCTGAAAATTACATACATCCTTTATGTAATGCATTTGTTCCCAGGTGTCGTTGGTGTGTTGAGAACCGAAGAAAATGGCTTCCACATGGAGAAGAGGTTGAAGCAGAGAGACGTTATTGAGTTTCTGACAGATTAAGGCTGTGATCCTATCCAAATGAAAGCGCTCTTTAATCTTTCCAAAGATGAAAGACAGCTTAAAGGACATCACTATCTTTCTGAAGAAGAGGTGAAACCTTTTCTTCAACTCTGGTGCCTTCTCCAATGGGTTTGCCTGACTAGTTGCTAATTAGCTAAAGTTAATTAATTAGCAAGAACTAATTGGCAAAAACAGGATGAACCCATGACGAAATTGAACAGTATTTTACATAGAAAATATATGCAATTCTCATGAAGAACAAGAACTGTGAATAGTGGGTAACAAATAAAAAAGTATGGGTATGGAAGCATTTCTTTTAACATTAGATTTACAAAACCCGTCAATTTGAAGAGTGTCTCATTTCACGCTTAAAAATTTCAAACATTTAAATATAATTTTATTTACTGATTATATATTAGTTTTTAATTATATAATCGTATCATTTGCTGAGTAGTAACAAAAATTAAATGATAAAGAATAGTAAAAACAAAAATAAAACTAATAAGCTTTATTTAACGGCAAGTTCGTAAGCAAGAGAATCTTTGAAATTATCGTTCCTTACCTTAACCTTATCGCGTCACGAACACTCATAAAACTTAATGAAATTGTTAGTAAAAATCTATTGATTTAAGATAAAAAGTTTTGCAAAAATTGCCTTTTTATATTTACCCCTCAAATATGTGGACTTCGGTAAAAATAAGTATACAATCGATGCCTGTAATCTAGTGTCAATTAAACCCTTCCTATTACTTCACCGCGATTGTTAATAAAACCCATACCATTACAACTAATACTTTGAATATATGTTTGACAATACCTGCCAAAACAAACAGTGAATTGTTCTCCCAAAAAATGTTTTAGTTTCCCTTAACTGACAAGAAAAGGGTTAATCAAGCTTCCTAAATCCTTTAATGCCACAGTCGCCTTTCAAAGAGCTTGGATCAGCACATTTGCAAATAGAAAAAATTCCTAACTTTCATATAAATTCGTGACATGTAACACATACATATGTATATGTTAATAATTCAATGAATGAAGCAAACTCATTATTTAAAATCTATAAAAATTCCATAAATGCTCAGTTTTCCGCTGTAGTGTTCAAAGTTTTTATAAAACACATTTAGTGTTATAGTATAAGGAAGAACGATGCAACACGTTTTATATAGGATGGAATAAATTGATTTAAACAAATTTGAGTTGTACAGCTAAATTTGTTATTCTCTAATGAATACCGAGGTCAGAATATAATGTTAATATAGGAACATTTTTCTATGTTAAAACTGTCCCGAATTTGAATTTTTTTTTCTCTTTAACATCACGTGAATACAAGTAATTTTTACAAACAGGAAGATCAAATTTTTTGATTGCAACAAATTAAGACCGTCTTCGCCTGATGTCAAAGAACCTGATCGAAACTTCCAACACATTTTCCTGCTAGAAAATTGTTCGAATTTTTGTATACGTTTGCGACGTTGAAACACATACATCCGCTTATAATATTCTATTCTTAAGATTTAACATTTCAAAAATACGCCATTTTTTCACGAGAATACGTTAAGTTTAAAGGCCATTTAACATTACTGTACAGGAGATGAAATATGGAACAGATTTTACTCCAGAAAAAATGGACCGACACAAATGAGTAATACGAGTATCCCTCCTACATTACGGCATCCTACAACATGATTTCGCTCGAACACATTAGAGTAAATTGAAAGAATCCTCGTGTAACACTACAACCTGTAACATTCACTCTAACACAGTAAGAAAATTGTGAATACATTTGTCCAACTCTGTATTTCTGTACTAGAAAGCATGATTTTTGTTTAACGCGTATAAAAACTAATTTACCCTAAAATAATGACGGGAAGGAATAATAAACTATATGGCTGTCGCTGGATACATCCCAAAACGTTTGTTTTGATGCGTTCGGTACTACTCGGACATATCAAAACATATATCAAAAACAAAAATTTTAATATTTCTTACACCATCATCAGAAAATGAATTCGAAAATGCAGGCAAAGATGGTAAAACGCGAGCCAATAAATAAATTTTTATTCTTGAATTACATTCATTTTGGTCACTCATCTGTTGAAGAGTGTTCAAATATTAAAAGTACTTAAGGGACTTTACATGAAAATGTATATACAAATTGTTTAAAAGGATAAAGGGTCATACGATATTTTCTTATCGTATCGATTTGTTGTAAAATGCTATCACAGTCCCCTGCAAAGTTGGAATGTACCCTCCACACTTTTGTATTGACTCCGGGTCTCATATAACACGGTTTCACACAACATGGCATTTTCTAGGGTCATATCTACCATGTTACAGGAGGGTTGCCAGTATTGTGTTCCAATTTCGGATCCTATTCTTTAACATTACACTGACACAGTCTTTAGTCCACTGGAGCAAATTAAAGAATAGAATCCTATTCAACGTAAATGACATTATTTGTTATCTTCAAGGTAATTTTATTACCGGATTTATATAAAGCACTGGACAATGTTTGTTTACTGACTAACATGGCGCCTGGAAACTTCCCCACCAATTTATCACCGGGTATGACTAAGTATTCCCTTTCAGTTATCACCAACTCGAGGAAAAGCCGTCTCTCCTCACGAAGGAAAACTACTAAAATATCAGCATCGCAATCAGTATTTATGAGTGGCGGTATGTGCCTTTTAAGTACCTCGGAAATCTCAAGTGTTGTTATTTGCTTTCTACTAACTCCCCTCCCATCGTGCTACCCTACGTAAATAATCGAACATTTAAAATAAGAACGGTGTTATCTAATCTCGTAAAATATTGGCTTAGCTGGTTTCAGGTCGTGCTATCGTCGCCCATGAGAAATAATGTGTGATGGGTAAATAAAGATTACGGGATTGCTTTTTCCGTAAATGGAAGAATTATAAAGTGATGTGCAAGGCATATATGTATTGGAGTGTATTGATGGCAATCGTGCATTGTAAAAAATAGATCTATGGAGATTAAGGAGTATGCAAATGGTGATTCGTGTTTCGAGTAGTTACAATGATATTTTCTCCATGTGAATGATGAGGCAAAATAAGTTTTTGAAATACGTTTTTGTGCTTTATTTTCTCTATTTATTTTAGAAAAAGGGGGAAATAAGTTCGTATACCACTGTTAAAATTCTTCAACGAGGTAACAATGCATTCATTGAAGCAGCATCAGAATAATTTGAAGAAAATTCTGAGCTGAATGCAGTATGGAATTTCTTTTCCTTATGTATATATATGTATTTTCCGCAAAAGGTGCTTCGTGGTTTAGATTAAAATCCCACAATAATGAAATAAATACGACGGTAGTGCTAAATTCATATGAAAAAATGTATTGTTTCAAGACTTACATTGTTTCAAACATGTGCTACATCAATATTTGTACGACATGATACAATACGTCTGCATTCGATGAGAGTTCTTTTACAAATTCTGGGGTTTGTATAGTGAGGAAAAAGATAAGAAAGTGTTCAAACATAATTGATCACTCCGGCCGCTATTTCATGCGATTATCGCTGGATTGGTATGTTCTTGGCTCTCTTATGGAAATGGTCGTGATATACAGATTTATGAATTGTTTAAATTCTGGTGTACGCCGAGTGAGTATGATTACATTAAAATAATCATAAGTTTAATGTTTCGAATGGATATGAAGTTTATGTTTTTATCTTCAAATATGAGTTTCGAATATGTGCATTTTCGAGATAAAGTTTTTGAGTTTGTGTTATATTAAGAAATCCTTTTTTAATTTAAATTCAAGTGTTTTTATCAAGTCAATAACATTTTTATGACATAATTGATTAAAAGAGAAGGAGCATCTAATTTTTGGTATAACACTATATCGTGGAAAATTACTTCAGGTTGGTAATTCTGAATAACAATGGTTGGCGTGTTTTTTTTTTTTTTTTTTAACAATACTCATTTACTCATTTCGGTTTTCAGATAGGTTTATTTCGTTAAGTTTGCGAGCAAACATTCAAGAACTGAAGTTAACTATAATTTCTACTTTAATACATAACTTACATTCTTGAACATGGTCGAAAAAATAGATAGGTATTGTGAATTGCATTGCTTTCGAAAGAGGAATGGCTGCCAATCACTTCTGTAACTTTATGATGTTTAGGTTGAGGTACACCAATTTAGATCTGGGATAATACCTAACTGCATGAATTTCAGATGCAACTCGAATATCTTACGAGGATGAATCAAATACGAGGAAGAAATTTTAATAAGATATTTCTACAATACACATACTAATTACAAAATAATACCAATGTTATTTTTCTACATATCCTCCGGCAAAATGTACACATTTTTTTTTTTCAACGAATGGTAGTTTCTTTTTTACTAACTGTTTGATAAAAATGAAATTAGATGTGTGGATACTATTTGCGTAATAATTGTTGTATTTAGCTTCCAAAAGCCCCCAACATCAGCACATGAACAGAGCGAGGATCATACTAAAGTGGCGGCCGTGGTGATAGTAATATTTTGTTATTCCTCCCCCCTGTAATGTAAAGTAGAGGCTCTCCGTGAATACAGACGTATTCGGTCAGGTCGTAAAGACAGAATGTAAAACTAAATGAAAAGTAATCAGATCAATATAACTATGTAAATTAATCTTAATATACTTTATGCAAATTCAAATGAGTAGTCGCTCACTTCAAGTTAAGTGTATTGTGTGACTTGCATATCGAAACACAAGTAACATTAGTAGTTTGGTCCTTATAAGTGGATTTTATACACACACACAAAGGAAGAAAAACGCGGGAAGATGTACTCGACACTAATTCTTCTACTTCTTCAACTAACAAAAATCTTTCTCCTTCTAACACTTCTTCGAGGTGTCCTAACAAATGATAGTCCGAAGGCTCAAGTCCAGACTATAAGGAAGATAGTTGAGCATTGTCCAATGAAATTTCTTTAGCGTTATTCCAGCTGGGAGAGTCTTGCATAGCCTTGGTGAAAGAGAACATTGCTAAACCTAATGGAACATTTTGGGGACCAATACACTGCTTTAATTTTCTCCAAAAGTTCACAGAAGTTTATACATTAATTGTACATCAATCATGAAAAAATTGCGCTCTACAATACTATGTGAATTCTAAAATAATTGTAACTAGAACTTCTGCTCTAAATAACCGAGATTCTGTATGTAAATGAAGCAGTTTCACTTTTTGTAAGCCATTCTGTATAGGAACACTGCGTTTCAAGGGACTAACGACTAAATAAATAAATATTTGTAGAATAAAATGATGCCAAACGATTATTTAAATTTTAATTAACATAACACAGTTTTTTTTTCTCGGCAAATTCTAAAATTTAAAAATCTAAAACGTATTAAAAAGTTTCGCATATATTTGATCCACCTTCGGGTCTTTTACTACTAAATTATTCTATTTACTTCACGTTGAAGTTTGCGATTGCTTTACTGTTCAATAAATAAATAATTATATGGAGGATAAAATGCCAAATAATTATTTAAACTTTAACTTATCATGGTTGTTACAACAAAAGCTGGAAAAATCGCTTGCCGCTATTAAAAAAGCCTCATATATTTGATTTACCTACATATATTTTGATATTGAATTTTTCTACAAGTATTTACTTCAAATGGAAGTTTAACATTTCTGTACCATTTCACATTTTGTTACATAAGATAATTGTTATACTTCTTGCCTCGTCTCATGAAAGTCTGAGTTCCTATAATTTTTGGAACCGTAATTGTAAAACGAACAGAGACATAGCTAGGATTTTCATGGCCCGAGGGCAACTGAAGATTTCGCCCCCAGCCCTTCCGTTTACCAAAATGCAATGGGGAAGGGAACGAAAATTATTTTTTTAAAAAATTATTCTGAAATAGATTAGTATTTCAAAAAAAGCTTCATGTTTTTTTAAAAATTTTAAATATAGTTTGGAGTATTTTAATTTTTAAAGCAATTTTATGCGTATATTTTCAAGGATCAATAAATTTATAAAAATAGAATGAAGCAATACAATAATATAACAATGATAGTTCTAAAATACAATTATTCTAAACTATTATTCAAATCTAATTTTGCAAAAATTTAAAGCATTATATTAGAAACAATTCTATAATAATCTGAAAATGGAGCTGGTATAAAGTTAAAATATATATATATATATATATATATATATATATATATATATATATATATATATATATATATATATATATATATATATATATAATTTTAAATTCGAAGAGAAATTTTCCTGTATTTTTGAGACTGTGCAAATATATCAATTTGTTCATCAAAATATATGCCGTAAATAACCTCCCACTTTCAGCAAAGCCAAGGCTGACAATTTTTCTTGTGTCGCAGATGATCAAAGGTAAGATCGGATAGAGCAAAAATCATTGAAAAAAAAAGAGTTCCTCTCACTGATGGAGCGATAGACTCAGTATACGAATGTTTTTATTTGCTTTTTAGTGGATTTAAGAACAGAAAATATTTTATGCTAAAATAACATAACATCAATTTTATGCACCTGTAATGCTGCCCCTTGTGACGGATGTCTCCCTCTAGCTACGCCACTGTATAATGAAATAATATAAGATTTCATAATAGATACTATTGCTTAAGAACTTTCTTGCCGTATGATTTAGATTATTGTGCTACCATTAAAAATAATAGTTAAAATACATGAACGCTAAACAAATATGGCATTCAAAACTTCGTTGATTAGTAATGTATTACTGAAGCAACAGATTCGGTAAACATAAAAACATCTTTAATATAATAATAGTAAATATCTTAGTCTTTCAATACGAAGATTACAACCTTTTAAAATAATCAATCAATATTAAAACTACGCTCTTAATCAAAAGTTGTTAGAGATTAGAGAAAAACAAGTTGAAATGTTTAATGCGAAAATGTGATTTCCATGCTATGGAAATTATCGGCTTTTACACATTTGAACAAGATTACGAATTCAGAAAAAAGTTAAATAAGAATAGTACATTATTTGTAATTCAAAAATATCAATTAAGGACGTCATTCCAACGGGTTGAAGTGATTCAACTAAAAAATAATTAATACTATTTATCTCTCATTTGTACAGGTATCATTCATATATAATGTATACACTTTGTGTCTTCGTCTAAGATTCTTGCATCATCCGGCATGGTACTATCCAAACAGAGGTCATTAAAAAACTATAAATTTTTTGTTAAGCTATAACTTTGCTTGAAAGAGAAGTTTTATGTGTTTCTCTTCTATGTTGTATTTCAATCGTATAGATCCGATACGAACAATACTTTTAAAATGACTATTATGTCCTTCTGTTAAAAAAATATATCATTAAGATTAAACTCCCTATACCGTCATTCTACCATTGAAAGCAGTCATCATTTCCTCACAAAAATTCGGGCGCATCCCCCTAAAGCTTGTCAAAATCCTCCCACAGGTAATTTCCGACCGTACTCTCTTATCTACCAAACCAGACTCGTTTTTCCTGCCATCCAACTTTTTTTGAGAAAAAAAGACCACATAAAAAGAAAGTGCATCTTCCTCTACTTTCCACATACTATCTTCCTGTAAAATCTAGAGCCAGAACGGTCCTAATAAAGTTTAGGTAATAAAATTAAGTGATACTCAGCAGGTGGGAATTCAAGTTGAGAGTCTCGCCAGCGATAAGACCACATGGGGTGGTAGTTTGTATGGGGAAAAGATGCTCTGGCTACCGGGGATTCCACGCTTTTACAGGTAGGAGGTCTTTATCTTCGACAGCCGTAGACTGAAGTAAAAGTTTGCTTCATTAAAGGTCTTCTTCGAAATTGCAACCATTAACAGGTCTTGTTGTAATCTTGAAGTTTGACTTACCCCAGGCATGATTTCAATAGGTGTGGACTTACTCATAAATAGAGAGATGTTTTTTTCTCTCTCTCTTATATCGATCCAAGTAGTGAAAATCCTTGTGTTGTTCCAAAGTTCTGTTATAAATTTTTTGAATTAATTTTTAGATCCAATGCAGAATTGTGTAATTTATCCTCGGGTTTTCTGGACCGTCTTTCAATCGATGAGAATGCGAAAATTAAATTAGAAAAGATAGGTTTTAGGAAATACGATACCATGTGTACGAGGCGTAGCTATTAAATAACGATATAAGCGCTGTAAAACATTTTATTTTGATTTCACATATATTTACTTACTATCACCATCAATACACACCTCTCCTCTATCCCAACAACATTCCATACGAATCTTCCATTTTTCGAAACAGTGCTGGAAGCCTTCTGTCATCTCTTTCAGGACGCGCGCCGCTTTCTCTTTCACAACTTCAACGGACTCAAATGTTGTTGCTTTTAATACAGATTTCCCCTTTGGAAACAATCAGAAGTCACATGGCGCAAGATTCGGCGTATAAGACGGATGGTCTAACACTGGGATGCTGTACTTGGCTAGACACTTTTTGACGTACAATGTGGAATGAGCCGGCGCATTGTCTTGGTGGAGAATCCATAACTTATCCGTCCGCCGCAATTCTTGTCGTTTTTTTCCTTTTTCTTTCACGGAGTTTAGCAAGAACGTGAAACTAGTAATGTTGATTAATAGTTAGACCTTCGGGAACCCAATGATGGTACAAATCCCATGAAGACCCCTTGAGATCATTGCTTTGAAAAGGTAAGTAAAAGTCATAAGTAAAAGACCACGATTCGTCACACGTTAATATCCTTTCCAATAAGTTTGGGTCATTTTCAATGGCATTCAAAGTGTCAATACAAACATTTTTGGGAGCTTTTTCTTGTTCAAATGTGAGAATTTAAGGCACCATTTTGGCAGAAACTTTTTGCATGTAAAAATTGGTATGTAAAATTTGTCGTGCTGATTCCTACAGTCTCAGCAATTGCACAAATACTTAACCGATCATCAGATCAAACCAAAGTACCGATTCTTTGGATACTGTCATCCATTTTTAATATGGAAGGGCGACCCTAGCTTGAATCATCTTCAACGTTTTTCGGCCATCTTGAAAACGCTTAAATCACTCAAAAACACGAGCAGGTGATAATCATTCATTGCCATACAATTCTTTCAATAAATTATAAGTTTCAGTAGAGCTTTTCCCAATTTGTATGTGAAATTTCACAACATTTCGTTGCTCTATTGTTACACTTTTTGTTTTTACGGCGAAACAAAAAACAAAAACAAAAACAAAAACTCTAATGCCATCGAAGGTTATAGCTACATGGATTTGTTTACTAAAGTAAAAGGCCCTGCATTCGAAAGAGAAATCTGCACCCTAAATAGCTGCCGGTCGATGGCGTTTGTCGCAACCGTACTTCTTCTGCAGCAGCATTAGTCTTGTTATTTAATAGCAATACTACGCTAAACAACCACCCTTTTAAAAATTAAAACCCTATTTTTTTCCCAACGCCCATGAATATTTGAGCAATTATCCAATGCATAAAATAAGATCAGTATAATGAAATTTTCATCAGGTTGTATTTGCTAAAGAAAATATAATGAATACATTCCAAGAATATTTGTTTCTAATTCAAGAATAATTTAAAATTCTTGAAATTATTTCAGTGTCATACGATATGTATCTGCAGGGTGATACTTGGCGAAAGTAATCGAAAACAATGCTTTAGATGGACGTTTCAGAAATTAATATATATCTTATTTTTTTTCAATAACTATGAATATATGTCTTCTAATATATAAAACAAAATCAATCTAATGAAAACTATGTCAAATTGTATGAACATATTTTAATAAAGTTTCTTTCTGTTCGACGAATCATCTGAAAACCTTGAAAAATCTTTCAATATCATAACCATATCTGAATGCGAAGTCATACTTGGCAAAACTAATTAAAAACTACTCTTCTGATCTACCTTACAAAACTTAATACCTCATTTTTAACATATATGAATATGCAACCATTTTCTAATTAACAAAATAAAATCAATCTAATAACAACTATATAAAAGTGCATTTATTGAAGGAAAAATGTGAATACAATCCATGAGTATTTGTTTCCGTTCGATGAATAATTGAAAATCCTAAAAACCTTGAAATTCCTCCAGTATCACCCGATATTTATCTATGAGCTGATACTTGGCAAAACTGAGCAACAAAAAAGGAAATAGACGCAGAAAGGCCATCTAGAAAAGTTATGTACCTCACAAAACAGGAGACAGAGCAATAAATCCAACTATATCAGTTACTAAATGAGCTGATAACCGGGCAACTATTTTACCTAAATTGACGTTCCTTATCTTTCGACTCTGAACCGACCCTAATCCTAAAACGGTAGTTAGAATGGTTTATAGATTTTTCAAATGCAAAAATTTGGTATCCATTTCTGCCCCCGTTGCTGAGTGATCATTAAAGTTTATCAAATGTCCGACAGGAGCGAATTTATGCCACAGTTTTTATCCGGCTTTCCAAGTTTTATGACGGAATGCTTTAAAACATAAATCTTTGCCAAAGTTTGAGATAAATATTCGGAAAAATGATTCTCGTCATAGATATGAGTTTCGTAAATAAAATAAATTCTTATATTTGTTAGTCATAGGTTCGTGAAGGTTCTTGTGGAAAAAACGAGTTTATTATATGTCTACTTTTATGACGCAATTGCTTTTAAGTTAACAAATTTATGTACATTGTTATTTAGTGATATATATATATGTATGCATATATATATATATATATATATATATATATATATATAAACTTTAGATTTGAATTTCGTTATATTTATCTCTTCTATGGTTGATTTTTGAATTTGCTGATTTTTTGGTTTGTAACCATATTTTATTATGATGTAATTCATTGAAGTGTGATGGTTTGATCTATAATAACGTTATAAACACACATTATTCATTCCAAATCGTAGAACAGTATTAATTACATTATTTGCATTGTTCTAAATTTTGCTTTTCTTTCATTTGGCTTTCTCTTATATTTTTTCAGTTATTAAATAGATTTTTGTTTTAAATTAAATTTTTATTTTTGTATGTTTCATTAATTATAATAATTTTTTATATGAGTTATATTAATTTTACTTCGTTTTTTTATTGATTTCCTTAAATATATAGTTTTTAGACATTAATGCATGAATTTATGGTTGTTAGGTTGAAATTGTTTATATTTGATATTTTATGAAATATAATTTCGATGTTTTGATCATTTATATATATATGTGTGTGTGTGTGTGTGTGTGTGTGTGTGTGTGTGTGTGTGTGTGTGTGTACGATAGATGGCGTTGATAAGGGAAATCGGTGCTACTACCTGCAACTATATGAAAGCTTACATCTCTTCAACTATTCTGTTGTCATTTTCTGGATGCCACTTGATTGAAACAACTCAATTTTAAATCATGTAAAACTAAGTTCATACACAAATTGAGGTTTTGTGAGAATGAGGAAGAGATTGAAAGACAGAAAAAATAGAGAGAAGGCTGGAAGAAGATTAGTTATAGACAGGGAATTATATTGATGATGAGACTGATTCGATCCTGACTCGGATCTACCTGTAATAGTGGTCAGTTAAGTAAAACCATTTTTTATTGCGCACGCATGAGGGTTGCTTCAACAGGCATAATTTATATGTAAATGCTGATCGTTTTATCAAATATTCTGTTAAAGCTTTATCTGTATATTTTTTTGACTGAACTTTAATTATAAGGGACATTTATTAATGATGGAATAAGTGAATTTAAATCGGGAACGAGAGGATACACATTCGCCGGAGTCAAAACGTAATATTGATTCATGCTTCAGTTTTAACTTGGCAGCAAATCAAAATATGATTGCTGCCAGCTCGAGTTGTCATTGTCAATGAGACCTGGACTCATCATTACACTCCAGTGACCATCCGAGACGAAAAGCAATGCTGATCTACTCTTAAAAAATCGAAGATGGTCTCAAAGGTCGGACATATTGATGGACTTCTTAGAAAAAACAAAAATCGGCCAATGAGTTTTACAACATGGAATTAACTCCATTACTATTTCCCATTCCTAATATAGATACTTTTTGAATCATCCTTGTATATCCTAACTGAATCTATTTCTATAAACATGAAGCTTCCAAGCTATTTCCGACATAAGTCTACACATTGAACTTAAATGTTTTCTAAAATAATTTTCTTTCTAATGGCATGTCTAATTGCTTTCTATCACAAAAAAAAAATTATAAGGCTGAAGAACAAATAAACATAATTTTAATCTATGCTTATTTTCTAAGGCATTCAGGGTCAGTTTCATTGCAACTCAAAAGGTCACCGAAGAGAAATGTTGTCATAACAATACGAAAGAAACATTGTTACTTATATTTCATTGTGACATAAATTAGATAATATTTGAATGGATGGTAGCCTAGAGCTACAAAAAAAATAAACTACTCGCTCACTGAATGTGTGTCATTTGCAACTAAAGTTGCTTAAGTACCATTATAGATTTTAATTAAACCACTTAAGAAGAACGGGATATTGAAATTGTTATATATATTGTACTTTCAACGAGACTGCACGTCTATTCAAAAAAATATAAAGATGAGTATGTGATGGGGGGGGGAGAAAGGAAAATATTAAAAATTACATTTTGGAATATTTTTTTATTGTTCACAAAAATTTTTATTATCGTTTATGTAAAAGAAGAAGGATTAAACATCCCTACTTGGCAATAAATTCTCTTCCGCTTTCGCTCGCTTAGTAAAAAGAGGAAATTATTGATATAAGAAAATAAAGAAAACTAGTACGCTTTCTTGATTTTTAATTAAAAGAAAATATGAAGCTGTTTTACCTTGTTTAAAACAAATTGATATTAATTTTTGAGATGTATTGTTATTATTTTTCCTGCTACTTTTAAATTGAAAATATGTACACGTAATCATAATAATAATGTTTCCAATTTTATTGTACGGTTATAGTTAAAACATTTAACCTTCGTCAGAATGATCAAGAATCCAATTCTAAAATGTAGTGCGCCATGAACGTCAAATTATATAAGATTCAGTTTTATACAAAATATAGAATGAGGTGTTCGATAGAATTTCTTTAATAAAAAAACGCCAACCTTCATATTTACATTTTATTTTGTTCGTTCATATTTATAAAAATTTAATTTTGCTCATAAAATAGCGAAAAATATAGTGGTATTTTTAAATATTGAAATTTTAACCATAATTTCCTCTATTTTTTTTAAAAAAATTAATTTCTCAAAACATGATTGAATAGAATATTTTAAACTCAAATGGCGGAGATTTCTAAATTATATATGCTGTTGAATAATGTATATTATATTGATTATATATTAACACTTATTATGCAAGAATAGTCTGTAGTACGAGGTAAAAAATGTCATAGGGTCATTATGTTAATACTTCATTGCTAAGAAAGATATGCATAATAAGAAGTTAAAAATATTAATACTTCTTCCCCCCCCCCTCCTCGCACTTTACGTGAAAACTACGACATAGGCACAGTTTTTAAACTATTGTTACATCTATTATTCATACTTTGGGTTACTGGAACTATATAAAGACAATCCCCATGGAACATTGCATGAACATGCATTATTCACTGATACCCCCTTATTTAGAGAAAGGGTGTAAATCAATAAACTTTTAGATGATTGTCATGTTTTAATGAATTCCAAATGGAAGGAATTTAAAATTATTGTCAACTCCATTTCTTTTTGAGAGAAAAATCTTTTGTTTCAAAAACTCAGATAATAAAATTTCTTCCATCTGTCTTCTCTTTTTCCCAGACTGATTTTGATAATCAAAGGGTGTTTATTGATTTTCTAATTGTTTCGAAATAACATTGCTGTTGATTTATGCGATGAATATTTGTGATATATATATATATATATATATATATATATATATATATATATATATA
>BMAW01011328.1:493444-534952 GCA_019974015.1 Nephila pilipes
TATATATATATATATATATATATATATATATATATATATATATATATGTATATATATATACAGGGTGTGCAATAAATAGAGGTACGAACTCTAAGGAGAGATAGGGCACATCAAAAGGATTGAGAATTTCAAAACAACCATTTAGCGGTCATGGGATAGTAGTAGCAGAAATAAAAGGACATACGACAAAGAATACGGGAAATATTTATTGATCATAAATATTATAAATACAGTACTAGATCATTCCATTTCAAAATGTTACTGGAGATGTAGCCAAGTACCTCATCCCAGTGTTTGGCCACCTGCCTTATTCGCCGGATCTTGCACCATGTGAATTCTATTTGTTTCCTTGGGTGAAATCTGTATCAAAAAGAACAAGATTTGAGTCCGTTGAAGCTGGAAAGAGAAAGCAGCATGCGTCCTGAAGGAGCTGGCAGAAGAAGAGTTCCAGCACTGTTTCGAACAATGGAAGATTAATTAACATGGAGCATTGTAGAGATAGAGGAGGGGTGTATATTGAAGGTGATAATAAGTAAATATGTATGAAATCAAAATAAAATATTTCACAATGTCAATCTCGTTATTTAATAGCCTCACCTCGTAGACTTATTATTCCTCGTGGAATATAAAAAATGACGAATATCCTTCATAATCGTTCCAATAATTTTTCTTTTCAAAGTCTGAACCAATCTTATCCATTACGGTGACTTTTTCACACGTTTTTTTTTTCAGTATTAAATATGCATTGATCAGTGTTCACACTAATATTGTGACGCTGGGCTATTCAGGATTTTCTTTTCACTAAACTCCAGTATTTTTTGGTAATTTGAATCGCATAAAATAACAACAACTTGCCAACCAAAAAGAAAAGTGATTAGGTTAATTAGAGGAAGATAAGAAGTGTAGTGAATTGAATTAGAGATAAAGTAATATTAACGAAATAGAATTTAAAGAAAAGAGAAGATGGGTAGAAGATAACGAGACATTAATAGATGTTGAAGATAGGAGTGGATAATCGTAATTTGTACTTTTTCTTGAAAGTAGTTGAAAGTGACTCATGATCAGAATAATAGGAGTCAAATCTGCTATAATCGAGAAGGGTTTGAATTGAAATGAACGTTTTGGAAATGCAGGACTTTATTAGTTAATCATTTGCTAAAATTAACTGAATTAAGAGGGATTCGATATAAAGAGTCATCTTACATATTCTTTGATAGGTAATAAAATGTATTGTCCTTCCTTAACGTATCTTCAGTTAGAGTTTTGAAAATATTAACTATTTAATAAGACTCTCAGATGTTATAGAGTTAAATAATAATAAAAAAATATTTTACTGGAAAGAAATCCGACTAACAAAATTTGGTTGTGACTTTAACCAATAGGTTTAACGGTGAACAACATGTGATGAGGCTTTGTGACTTTTATACAAATAATGAAGGGGAATAAAATGTTACCAGAGATTCAATATAAAAGTTTAAACTATACTATTTTTTATCATATATTCGACAGCATCTTTTGTCATATGACGATTGTAGCTCATCGTTGTATAGTATGGTATGAACTAGGGTTTCTGATTTCCCGGGTTTTTCCGTTCCCGGGAATGTCCGGGAAATCTCGGGAATGTAATTGTCATTCCCGGGATTCCCGTGAATACATCAAAATTTCCAAAAATTTAAAATTGGGTTATTTTTAAATAAAATCAATAATAATTATATAAAATAAAAATACATATAAATTCCAAAATTAATGCTTATTTATATAACGAGCTAAAAATACAAAAAATATTTAATAAATTGATTATTCATTTTTAAAATAGGATTTTAGAAAGCATAATCAATTTATACTTTTATCACTCAGCCTTGTTCTAAGCTTTGTGACGAACAATCCGGCAGCAAAAAATGCTCTCTCGGCTTCAACTGACGTTGGAGGAATTGTTTTTAAAGCCTCCTATAGTTTTATAATGTTTGGTGATGGATTTTCAGTCGAGTCGAACAACTACATCTCTTGTATCATGATTTTGTTGAGACTAGTAGTTTTTTTGTTTGAACAATATAAAACTTTTGCTTTAGAGTAAATTACTTTCTCTAATTTTTCGTCCAACGCCATAGGTTTTTCTTTCAAAATCTCCATGCTCTCTTCTTCTGAGTGCGAATAGTTGGATTTTGAGTCATCTTCTTCGTAAAAAAGCCTTGTTTCTATCATTTGGGCTTGTCTAACCAAACAATTTTTATCAGGCAATCGCGAAATATTGACAGTAACTGCAGCTGCCTCGTATTTTCTCCCAAAATTCGGGTATTGAATTAATCCTATTAAATTAATGTTGCATCTCTCATCAATTCTTTGGATTAGAGAATATTTCACGTTTTTTGCAAATTTTAAATTTTGTTCGTTCAATTCTCTAATAACGAAAGAAAATACACCTTTTGCAGTTAGCAAAGTTGCATTTCGATTTCATAATTTTTCTAAGCCAATTTTTACTGCCTTTAAGCCAGATACAATAGCAGTCACAGTTTCAAACTCTACATTGGCCATCATTTGTTCTTCTTTAATGTCAATTAATGTTTTTAAAATTGCTGACTTTATTTCTAAAAATCTTTCAAGATTGCCTACAAATTATTCCAGCGCGTTTTGGTATCCAAACAAACCATCTTTTCACAGCTAAACTCTTCTTTAACATCTTCTTCATAAACTTTTATTTCGTTCCCGGGATTTCCCGGGAACAAAGTATAATTCCCGGGAATAGAAAAAGTACAGAAATCTTATGATTTCCCGGGAATCTGGGATCCCGGATTCCCGGGAAATAAACCCTAGTATGAACCCCCGATAGAGGGTCGAATCTTCATTTAATCGCAAGAGGTTAATAATGAAGAATTTTAAATTTCAGAAATATATTGTGTTCAGGCTCCATCTATCGCTTAAAAAAAATGCTGTCTTTAAAATGATCATGACTTATTCATCCAATGATTTCTTTTATAACCAAATTTTTTACTGGAAAATCAAAGTAGTAATTTTAACTTGATGTATGTGCCTAACTTCGCAGCACTTTTTTACAAAAAAAAAAAGAAAGAATTTTTTGTGAAATACTTATGTTTTAAAAATAATGTTGTATAAAATTGTAAAATCAAAAGTATATTTTCATGAAAAATTTTTATTCAAATTTTGGCCATATTTGGTTAAAATTTAATAAAAATTGACATTTACGCTAAAATTCATATTACAAATTATAATTATTATATTTAATTTTTGTTTCAACAACATATTTAATAAACATATATCTGTGTTATAAAGCAGAGAAATGCAGTTATCTCTTAAACCTACTGAGTTATACCAAAACTTATAAATACAACATGATTTTTACTAAGAAATATATCACTTTTTTAAATAAAAATAGCCCCAAAATAAATAGTTATACACTTAAAAAGTTATAGTTGAGGTTCACAACATATCTAGATATATACTGAACATTATGGCAAAATTTCATTTGATTGTATAGAATACTTTTTAAGAAATCAGATTTTTCGTAACAAAAAAAATAAATTAAAATCACAATTTCTCCAGAAAATGCAAATCTATGAATCAAAATTAAGCGAAGAAATGTTTGCCAAATACACCTACAACTATAATAAATAAATAAGTAAAGTTAAATTCTGTATTTAAAAAATATATATTATACATTTATATCGCTTAAGAATGAAGAAGCAGCTGTTTAAAATGCATTGTTTACATTGCTGTGGATTAGTTTCGGTCTCGAAGAATTCAACTTCTGGTCGCTATAACTTGAACTTCCAGTTTAAAACCCGGGCTATAACTTTGTTTCTAGGGTAGCTGAAAACAAAGTTATAGCCTAGAAACAAATGCAAACCATTTTTGAAATCGTAAATATATGGGCTTTAATATAAAGTAATAAAAAAATCTTTCGAAAATTTTCACAAAAACAGTGATTTTTCGAATTTTGGGCACATAACTGAAAATAATTATTCTTTTCGATAAATTATAAGGTTTGAAAATATTTCTTTCAAGAATAATAATTCATTGTAAAGCACAGTTCTTGAAATGAAACTCTTTTCAATGAATTATAAAAAAATCATTCTTTTCTTTCTTTTCACAGAGGGAGTATACAAAAATATATTTATTGGTTCTTTAAAAAAAAAATTTGCACCCCACTGATCGTTAAAAGAGAATTCAAAATTCAAGAATTCTACTTTCTATTGCATTAAATCTTTGATTTTTTTAAGAAAAATTACTTTACTTAAGAAAAAATGATGTATAGATCACATAGGAAATTTATTTTTGAGATAGTTCCAATTCAAAGTTAATTTTTTTTAATTAAAAAAATGCTGATATAACAATAACGCATTTGATCAAGTTTCGTTTTTAAAATCGGAATTATTTTACCTAGAATTTCTTTCTTCATTTTTCATAAAATGCTTCAGAGTTCGCAACAAATGAATAATTATTCCATACAATGCGGTTCGAAGAAAAGATTTCGCCACCAAAAGGACTCTTTTCTTTGCAAAGCATTGAATAGAGTTTGTTTGTTTTAATTTAATTTATTGCATCACGTAACCTATTACCAAAGCTCCTTTGTCACTGATAAGAACAAATTATTATTAGTCATTTGACCCCAAAACATTCCAAGAAGGAAGCCAAATTAAAAAAAAAAAAAAGCAATATAAAAAACCTGAAGCAAAAATGGCTACCTAACGACTATCTTAAAATTCTGATTAATTTTATTCATTTTCAATCACTTCTTGATTCATTTATACGTGTGATTTGAAGTAATACGCTAATAAATAGGCAAGTAAAATTAATAATTTTTTTTCTATATGTTTCAATCGAATCCAATAAAAAACTTCAGGATTAATTTATTACGATGCATTTTTGAAAACGAAGTCCGTTACTGGTGTAAGAAGGCATCAAGAACATTTTATAAACGTTTCATTTGAATCCAATACAAAAAAATTCAGGAGAAATTTATTATGACATGTTTTTGAAAATTAATTTCATTACTGGAGAACGCAGGCAACAAACACAAAAGCAAAAAATTTAACGATAAAATTTTGAAAAGTGGCCAGCTAAGATATTTTGGAATTGACTAAAACTATTACCCCTTTGGTGGCTAATAATTTGTCTTTACTTGTTGATCGATTATTAAGTGAATAATATGTAGTGATTGCCATTTTTTCATTTATAATAATATGCAATGATGGAAGTTTTCTTGCTTGTTATTATGGCAATATGCATTTGAATGAAATAAATCCATGCAATGATGTTTAAAATTAATACATCGATTTATAAAGACAGCAAAAAAAATTTAGATAACTAATAAAAATGAAATTATCCCAATTTTTATGTAATATTTAATCAGTATATATTATCCAATCAAATTAATGAAAATAATTGGAATATTATATATAAAGGATTTTTCCTGATTACTGTACGCTGCCATGCTTCTTGATATTCACGACAGAAATGACCAAGTGTTTGAAAGCTCGCGCTTTTTTCTTTCCATTACAGCGCCGTCTAGTGGTTCATCGCTTGCTCTCCGCCTGTGTATTGCATGGTGAAAATTGCTTATTTAGATGCTTTCTATCACCCGTTAAATTTTTGCTCGTGAGTATTGAAACACCTTGTATATATAATTATAATATTACCAGTTTTTATCGTGAATTTAATTTGGACAGTACCCCCCCCCCTTTAACTTAATTGTCTGGCCTGCCCTTGTACAAGGCCTTAAATCTTTATATGACTCATTGGATTCAACCTTAACAGCTAAAGCAAAATATAATCTTGGAGTAAGATAATTTTTATTTAGGCTGATTATATTTATTACTGAATCAAATACATTTCAATGGCTGCAAATGTAGTAAAAACATACGCACAGCAAACTCCCCCTTCCTCTTCTTCATTTATATTTTCACCCGAAACATTTCTAGTGATAATATTCTTTTCTCAGAAAAACAATTAATTTTTCTCAAAATCATTCGATAACTATTTAGCTGAGTCGGTATTCATCATTGAATTCGATGAACTAAAATGTACAGCTGCAATAATCATACGTGATTATGATGGATCTCCAAAATCTCCACTGTCAATAGGCGTCTTCTTGAAAATAGGAAGGTGAAAAACACTTAACGGCGACGTACAACAGATGGTACACTCTGAGAAAAATAGAACAACAATAAAAAAAAAAATAGCTCACCCCATATAACTTATTCCTAAGAAGAATCAAAACTCATTTACATGGTTGGATAACCAAGTTGACGTGTTTCAAGTTCAAGTTTCAATTCAGAAGCTTTCTCAACTTTCTCTCACTCTGGCAAAGTAGGGATTCTTTATCATATCGAGATATCTTGCGGAGATTGCAAAGGAGACTGGTCTGAAGGGGAGGTTAAGAAGGTTGGGGGGATGTTCTAGGGGTTCTGGAACCCGACAGAAGCTCGACTGGGTGCATAATGCGGTAAGGGTTGTCGATGGTATTCCGTTCCGACTCTTTTACAAGAAGACCGGAGCCTTTTGAATAATTGATAAGAATAATGATTCGCAGAATGGCAGCACTTTTTCGTATCTTATCTATAAGCGGAGGGCTCCTTTTTCGTTTGGGTGGGAAAGATTATTTCCATCAATTGCACCCACTTTTTTCTGTGGTTAAATCGGAAGTGGGTATTTTTTAGAGTTTGTGTGAAGTTTACCAGGTGCACACACGTAGAGCTCGCAATTTCTTTCCCATCTGGATGGATAAGTGAAATTTCGATATGAGAGGGAGACGTTGGAGCTTTACTCTAACACAGGGGTATTCAACCTTTTACACTTTAGGGAACCCTTTGAGCTTGATTCTTTGAAGGAACCTCTTAATCAAAGAGCAGAAAAAATAGGATATCAAAGCTTTATCCTATTCAAATTTACAAAATTACTACAGCATCTTTATTTTATCACAATACAAACATCTTAATAAGATAATGAATGGAAAGGTAGCTATTTTTTTGTTTTGTTTTCTAAAATGTATTCCATCAATAATAAAGCAAAGCAATAATAATTTAAATTATAACGAATTCACAAAAAGAAACTTTTTAGTGACTTGGCTGTGATTGTTTTTTTAATGCAAAGCATTTGAACACCTGTTAAATTGTTGAAATCTGAAACCTAATGTCCTCATCAGCATCCAATCTGTTTCAGTATTTTGTTTTCGTCGCAGCTTACAAAGAGAAAGCTTTTTCGCATACATAGGTTGAAATAAATGACATTAGATGTTTCACAGCTTTTTTGGCATTTTCGGGATGTTCTTCTTGATTTTTACGAAATTTGAGATTTTATTTTATCAATTAAATATTTATTTTTACAAGCAAACTGCCTTTAAGGATATGATCTTTTATGAAATTGAAATTTTATTAAAATTTTGGAGCTTTGATTAAGCAAATAGTGATCAATTTCGGAACCCTTGTCAAAGTTCCAAGAGTCCCTAGGGTTCAGCGGAACCCAGGTTTAGTACCTCTGTTACAACACAAGCTTTTCGTATTGTAAAAATAGTAATAAAAGTGGTCTCCAACAAAACTATTGAAATAATTTTTTTTCTTCATGGTTTTTCATAATTTTTTTTCTTCATGGGTTTGATGCATTATATTATTGTTTAGATCTTATTTAGATTGTTCTTTTGGAAATATTAATTTTTGCTCTCATAATGGATACAAATAGTAATATTTCTAAATTTCAATGCTGCGCACAATACTAATAAGCATCAATAGCGAATGACCAACAAGCGATATTTAAATATTTATTTAAATATTTTTTTTTACCACAGAAAAAGCTAAAAGGTTTACTGTACTGAATTTTAAGGAAGCATTTTTGAAGAATACATATTTTTATTTAAAATTTTAAAATCTATTACATTCAATTTATTTAGGTCTCTTATTATTGATCAAAATTTGTGGCACCTATTATTAAATACATTTTATGAATTCTTGTGATACCTAAATTGACCAGTTATCTGAAGAAGGAAATTAGAAAATGCGTACATTTTTTTTCCTTTTAAGTATAGATCATAGGATCAATTTATCTTATGTTTAGAATATATCGCTAATAATTTCAAACAAACTTTTAAGAGTATTTTAAATACAGTAAATAAATGCTTTGTTATTTATCCAGTAAAGAGCTAAATTAATTTAATTTCTCTTACAGATAGGGAAAAAACTAAGAAAAATTATTTGAGATGTAACGATATACAACTATGATTATATTAATCGTAATTAAAAATGGTAATTAATGAGTCAAAACACGTGTTTTATTAATAGTATTCTATCGTGTAAATAATTACGTATTACAAAAAACAAAAAAAAAAACGTTTTCCAATGTTCTAAAACAAATTTCTAGTTGATCCAAATTAAATAATTCGATATAAAAACCAACGTTTTTAAAAACAACGTTTTTATATGGTTGCAAAGTTTATTAGAGAAAATTATTGAAATATTAGTTAAAACTGTTAGTTATTTTTAACTTTAAAATTTACTTAAAAAAAGACATTTGTGAGAGTATTAAAAAATTCATAATACTCATAAAATCAAAACATGCATTTGAAAGTTTGTAAGCCATTCTATTAAAAAAAAAATGGGAACCAGAATTCAGAAAAAATTATTGTGATAAGACATGGTGCCAAATATTGGAAACTTTCTTTCTTGCTCATGATTATTGACTAAAAGTCAGCAACCCTTACTATCTCGGAGATAGTAAAGGGGAGATAGTATCTCCCCTTTGTGAGTACAATAGTTTTACGAGGCCTCATGTGGTGTGGGGAGTGCCCGGTGTTCCCAGAGGGGGAAAGAAGTTTTTTCCTCAACCCTAAAAGCGCCTAGAGGAAAGAATATTTTGACTTATTAAAATTATTGAAATATTAGTTAAAACTTGTCGCAAACATCTAAATATTGCATTGTTAGGCGAGTAAGAACGATTCCCAAAATTTCAAAGCTCTAGCTTGATGGGAAGTTGGTTAAATTAACGATCGAAAATTTGATGACACACACACACACCAAGTGAAATTCAGAAAAACGTTGTAAAAACAAGCTCCAACAAATTTCATATTTCTCATGCATTGAATTTTTCGGGGAAGACTTTTCAAATATTTTTAATTTCGTATTAATGAGTCAAAAAATGAAGTAAATCGATATAATTTTGTAAATAAACCTATTCTATAGCTATGAATCGTGCTTGGTTTAAAATTAATTTTTAAAGTCAATAATTTATTCATTATTATTATTATTATTATTATAAAATCATTAATTTATTCAAGCATCATGCAGGAAGTTAGGATTCTCCTTGGTTCTAAATTCCTTTTCCCTTATTTTTCTCTAAAGTTTTTCTATCCTTATTCATTTTCTTTTAATAGACCGCTAAAAATGCCAAAAGTGACCATCCAATGGATTGTTGGTAGCAGACTTCATAAATTCGTCCTTTTTTTGCGGTGGGACACTGATACGTCACTTTTTATGGTGGGAAGTGAAGAGTGTTTGGAGAAAGAATATCATAACATATTCAAACTTATTCATTAACAATCAGATTTATCAACAGAGAATTAATTAGGATTTTTCCTGAATCACTCATTTGACTTCCATGCCACACCACGCAAAAATTTTGAGATTCAGTTACATTAACTTCACAGAAGTCGTAATTTTTTTTCTTCCTCAGAATGGTTTTGGTAAAACCAGAATTTGAATCTACAATTCATCTTAAATTGCGCCTGCATAAAGCGCACTATATTAAAGAGAGCACAAGGAACGAAGAAAGTGTCGTAAGCATGTGAAATATGTCTGTGTTTGATACATTCTCAATACATTCATGTATTTAAAAATATTATTCAATGGGGAATCAATTGTGATATATTTGACCTTGATATGTGTCCTAGATTAAGGAATAAGAATTTAAGGTCTCACGCGATGTTAAACAATTCATATGCTAATGAAAAGTGATATTACTACATTTTCGTGATGCATATCATTACTACAATTTTTAATTAATTCTTTTTTTTTTTAATTCCAATTTTTTGAACGTGAATATTTGAAAATATCAGTGACACATATACGGTGGTAATGTTCTGTAAACGCAAAGTATGACAGAAATTATAGCTAATATATATATATAAAAAAAAACATTAATATTTTAATGCAATAAAATGTTCGATTAAGCACAATTACGTATCGAACATTGAAAGATAATAAAAAGAAGGGTAGAACTTAATAACGTGTATTCCTTAATGGATCCTCTTTCACCTTCTAAATGCACAACAAAAAGGAATTATTTGTGATCCCTTTTTTTAAGGTGGGGGGGATGAAGTGGGTTTTTGAAAGAGAATATAATAATGAATTCATATTTATTCAAAAACTATCATTTATATCGATAGAACATTAATCGAAAATTTTCCCAATTTATTTTTTTTCCTTAGGCTTCCGTCAATTTCGTTTCCTCCCTCTCCATCACCTACTACAGGTGAGGGTCTCTCACAATTTATCCGTACCCCTCTTCTTTTTTTCCCCCGAAAATTCATTTTTCTATTCTACCAATGTTCCCCAAGTGTCCGCTGTACGCGTAAAAGCTGCAAAATTAGTTCGGAAGAGAGGAGGGAAAAAATCCACAAAAGAGAGAATATTTAAAAAAAAAAAAATAGTATCTAAACGCTTCCTAGCACGCCAAACCCCTCTAGTCCACTCCTCCAGTATACAGTAGAAATTGAGTTCCCGTTCTCTACCTTACCTTTTTTAATTTACCTTCCCCCTTAGGAAGGGAGGGAGAAAAAAAACGAATATAAAATGTCAATGACAGCCCAGGGATTCGTAATTTTCAGCCTTTTTGTTTATTCTAAACTTTCATTTTTTTTAAAAGGAGGAAAGTAATCTTAAACTTTTTGGAGAAATGAAAAGCGGTAGTGAAAAAGGAAAAAAAAATTATCACATCTCTCACGAGTATGATTCACAAAGGTAAAAGAGGGAGGAGAATAAAAAGAGAATGCGTTTCTGAGGTGGATATCAAACTTTCTTATCCCCTGAAGGAGTTTCCCCTTCATTTGTTTATTCTCCTGCAAAAGCGATATTGGTCGTCTCGGAAATAATACTAAGTGCCTTTTTTCCCCAACATTCTCCTCCTTTCCTTTGTTAATGAGTGAGATATATCTAATGGAAGTTTTTTTAAATGCCGAACATG
This sequence comes from Nephila pilipes, assembly GCA_019974015.1. Classification (NCBI taxonomy): domain Eukaryota; kingdom Metazoa; phylum Arthropoda; class Arachnida; order Araneae; family Nephilidae; genus Nephila; species Nephila pilipes. The sequence goes on from BMAW01011328.1 coordinate 504,629, forward strand.
CCCATGTTTTATTGTGTTGCTTAGCAAGCCATGGTAGCGTTGCCTTACAGGTAAAGCCTAGACAACCTAAGGCATCTAGTGAAATTTTCGTCTTGGTTCTGGTTTTTTAATGAAACATCGTTATTTACATTGTTATTCCTTAAATCTCTGACGGGCTACGGCATTTTTTCAAGCAGTTTTGAAGTTTTCCTATCAAAGAATTGCAGATATAAGATATAATTTCCCCGAACCCCTTGGTATATAGTACAATGGAATCTGTCCCATATTATTTCCAGCCGAGTTTTGAATTGAAATATCATTATCTTCCTCTGATTAATTTGCAATATTCATTGCGTTCATGCGATAGAGTTCATTAATTCTCTAATGAGGGGAATGCTTTCGGCGTAATTTCAAGTCCCTTGCTTTGACTACTAACAATTTCTTTAATATAAAAAATACACTTTCTGGAATATGATGCGAGTGAACCCTCCAAATAGTTAATCGACCATACAATATTAGATCCTAGTCTCTACAAAACACGAAGACACGTATGAAATCTCCCACGCCCTTCACACTAACACGCTTCCTATTACAGTAATCTTTATTTCCCTCAATTTAATTCTCTATCGCTTTTATACGACTTGATTCATCTATTCCCTCCACTTTTAAAGATTACTTAATTTACATGACCACGTTTCGTTTGATTGGAAAGAAGGTGGGAACTTGAATTTAAAATCAAAATGAAACTCCAGATGAAAGTTAAAAGAAGCTTCTCGAATAGCCCATGTTATAGTACTTTCAATGGATTATTATTACCTCTAAATCAAATTAGTATCGACATTTAAAAGGAAGACATACTATGATTCCTGATGAATGCTGTATTGAATTTTGAATTTGTTTCTTACCTTCTCGATGATTTAATACTTTCGATTTTAAATGTGTATTCTTTGGGTTATATATTTAAGAAGAACAGTTAAGAAAAAAAAATTAACAAGTAAGTTCAATAGGGTTTTGCCTTCAATGGTAAATCATTTTCCCCAAAAGTTTCCATAGCACTTGCATGAAAATTCCGAATACAATTGGAGAGTATCTAGGTGTTCGGTCTTGTGAAAGTGGATAAATGTTATAAAATTTAAACTTTTTAAAATCAAAAATAGCTTTTACAATTTTTTACCTATTATAAACTTTGTGCTAAGTTGTATCGGAAGATTTACGTTAGAGTAACAGTAGTATTTATAAGTAAAACACTAGCACGGCATCATATTTATTTTTCTAATTCAATGACTTCTAGCAAACAAATGAATCTGATGATTTCTAATACAGTGCGAGTAAAATTTCCCTTTCTTTGAAATAAAAGAAAGAAATTAATATCAACAATAAGACATTTACATCTTCCTACATATGATATTGTTGAAAGTAATAATAAAAATAATGAAAAGTATGATTGAAAATCTATAATTAAATGGTTAGAAAATCTTAAGCGGTTTATGGATATCTCAATTGCTTGAGATAGGTAAAACAACAATGTCTGCTAGTTTGTTTTCTTGTAGAACTCAAAATTCTTAACCCAACATACAAATTTACAACATACGTCAATAAAACGGAAAACGAGGTGAAAAAACTAAAAATATTCATACAGGGAAATTGAAATTAGAATGTTTGTCAAAATGTTCGTAACATATTTATTATATTGCACATCTAAGCTAACTTGATACTTTTAAAAGAACTTCGAAGTCAGAAGACCTTTTGGAAGTTCATTGAAAAATGAGGCCTGTAATCGAAGCTATTGTTATATCGTTGTATATCGTGCACACTATCATTATACATACACATTTTTGGTTTATGTATGTTTTTTGATTACGTGCTAACTTGGAATAATATACTTAGCAAGAATAAATGAATGGTTTATTTCTCAAGAAAAAGGAGAGAAAGGAATATCTTCGAAATTACAAAGAAATGTTGTGAACATGCACATTTGATATAGCTTTTATGAAAAGTGTTGCGCAGTTTTGCTGAAAATTGAGAATTTAAAATGTTGCTAAATTTCTTTTATGCAAATAAATAAATGTTTATTAAATATTTATGGACAATATATATACGCACTTTTATAGTTCAATTATAGACCTATAAGTCTCACTTTCAAAAAATAGTTTGGGCGTTTTAATGGGATTTATCTCTGTGTTTCAAAGAAGCTGATTAATCAGAAATTACGTTACAGTGTAATACATTTTTATAGTATTAATCTCAGCACACACACAAACCCTAACAACAATCGGAAGAACTTAAGGCGTCCCTTGAGTACCCCCCCCCCATTGATCTCTTTCTCAAAATTAAAAACGAATACTCTCCATACACTTTAAGTGTTAGTGAAATGGCTCACGGGGCTCAAGAACTCTCAACGATCCCCAGTAGCGTATTCCAACCACACTCCCTCTCAACTCAACCGTGCACATCTCTCAACCAACAAACATTAGAACAGGTAAGGAGGTACGTTTTCTCAAACAGCCCTTCTCTTCCGCAAAAGCAAAACGCTTCTGAGGGTAAGAGGGGGTTGCCCCGGATCAATTCAGCCCCGGCACGTAAGAGGAGGTAGGGAGGTTCATGGGGTGTTGACTCAGGTCTTAGATTCCCAAATCCCTCTTTAATTAAAGAATTCTCGCCGCCCTTGTATGTGTCTGTCCCGATGGGTGCTCCTTTGCAGGGGCTTTCTGAGCCGGGGGACGCTCTGGCTCAAAAGACGTAGTCAGGGCCGGGGCTTGAGGAGATTGTAACTTCACAAGGTTGGGAAAGAGAGGTGAGTGAATTGATTTTGACAAGTGTCGTCTTGCTCGGTTGTTTCATAAAATCGAAATTTTCTTTCTTAGTCGATATTGTCTAGAATTTTATGTAAATATCTGAAAACATATATTTTTTGTATTTGTACACAAAATTTACCAATATATATATATATATATATATATATATTGGTAAATATATATATATATTTGCATTTTTTAATCATTGAACTCTTTTGTAATTTGGATTTCCCAATTCAGCCTACCAGGAATTATAGATTTTATTTTGTAGATTTTATCGCTGAATTTGCTTGCATCTTTTAATCATGAACTCTTTTGCAATTTGGATTTCCTAATTCAGCCTACCAAGTCGCAAAGGGGGAAGGTTGGTACCATTAAACTAGTTTAACCCCGCTTAATCGGTCCTCAGCCCGATATTGCTTTTTGACTTGCTGGGTTCCATATTTTCATTTATTTTTCTTTCATTGTTACATTTCTTTCTGGATTTTTGTCTTTTTAAATATTTTAAGTTATTCTTTCATAAATTTTCAGTATATATATATATAATTTTATGTTATTACATACTCACAGTAAAAAAAATGCGCCCTAAGGTAGCGAAGTGCATGTAAATACAAATGAAATAATAGTTTCGTCTCTGTTAGAGATATAAATGATTAAAATATCAACCGCATCGGCGCCAATGACGTCAGCAAGTATGTGACAAATCGAGTCACTAATGACCCTTTTCAAGATTGTCCCAAAGTGCGTAATTTTGAATCTAACTAGTGCGTTTGGGTTTAATTTATCGCTTTGAAGTTTAGAATGCCTTTGAGAGGAAAACGAATCCCATTTGAACAATTTGAGAGGGATCACATCGTAGGACAGTATAAAGGCGGGTGGTCATTTCGTCAGATTACGCATCACATCGATCGTCGAGCAGATGTTACAGTTTAACAATATTGGCAGAAATGAGTACAAGGAAGTTGTCATTCAAGACAAAGGTAGGAGAGAACTTCACGAACTACAAGCAAAGAAAATCGAAGAGCTGTTTGCCCATATTCCGGACATTATGCGAATAGTGATGCCCTCTCTGCATCACCCTTTAAGTATCATTAACAGGGGGTTGTAGGCTTCTAGGTTGCTTTCACGGAGAGACCATTATGAAGACTGTACCTGACAACTCAGTAACGTCATCAGAGACTGCACTGGAACCAAGAAGAACCAGTATGGAGGCATGTGGAATGGAAGCGTGTCATCTTTAGCGATGATTCTCACTTTTGTTTGCTGAGGATGATAACCACACTAATCAACAGTTGGAGACAACACGGTCAGAGCCATGATAGTCGATATGTTGTCTTTTATCATACATCATACATCCAGACAATAGAGTGAAATGGTATGAGATGCAATTTTATACAATGCCTGATCATAATTGGTTTTCATCAGAGCCACTTTGACATCCCAAAGGTATGTTAGTGAGATCCTACCATTCCGTTTGTGAACACCCATCCCAGTTTTCAATTTCAACAAAACGTTTGTGTTCATACTGCTTCTCTCGCAAGCGTTTGCCTCGCAGCCACAAACATTATATTGTGGCCAGCAGCGTCACTAGACCTCCTGTTGCCCTTAAAAATACTTATGTGGTTAAGGCTCCACTACTACCTCGAAATTTGCTAGATCTACATGCCAAAGCTTAATCTACGAGGGAATGAGTCAAGGTACAGTTACGGAATCAACGACTCCATGCCACTACATGCGGCAAAAGGCATTGGAAATAATGCTGGACTTACATCCTATTCAGAGTTATGATAATATTGTATTTTGAAAATTAAATTTTGTCATGCCTATGCTCAGTTTTTAGTCATACCTTGTTGGTGAGGGGTACTAACTTACATTCAAATATCATTTCAAAATGACTGTTCCTTTTAGTTGCAACTTTTTTTTTGACGATGAGTATATAAATTGTATTATGTATAATAATTACATTTAGTTTGCTTGTGGTATACTTACATTGCTAAGATATATTTAATTTAATACTTCATCATCAGTTTCATTTTAATACAAAAACAAATATTATCGCCTATTTTAATGATTGATCATTTGCTATTATTTTAATAATTTTTATGACAGATTCATCAGTTTTTATTCTTTTTGTTGTTAACATTGACAACGTTTTCGTACTTTGGAACGATTTGCTTTTGTGAAAATAAAAATGCTTGAGGAATTTGTTGGAGGTGTCTTCTAATTTTGATAATAATTACTTCTGTGGAGCCTGGGGGCTCAGAAATACGCTTACTTTACGCTAATTAAATTCATTTTGAATCATTCTACTTTTTCGAGAATTCAACTGCAAAAAAAAAAAAAAAAAAAAATGGCGCATGTCAAAATGAAATAAAAACGAATTTCAATTTTTTTAAAAAATGTTTATATTTTTTTGAGTGCCCCAGAAGCGGATTATCCTGTTGCATTTCTGTTTTTGTTTAAATCAATAATATGAATTTAAATAATTCGAAGGAAAAGTTTTATTGTTATGTACATAATTTATCCAGTTGTTGGCAAAAACAACGCAGAGTTACCGGTAACTATATGAGACTAAAATTTGCTATTTTCCGGATAACCAGCAACCTGATTTACCCCTATTGCAGTCCCTATTTACAACAATTAGGGAAGTCTTGAATAATAGCAGGAATGTGTATTTCAGTCTCTCTCTCTTTAATAAGTTGCAGAAGTTGACTGCTTAAAAATATTGTTTTGTTGAAGGAATTACAAGCAATATTTTGAGTCGAATTCTAATTTTTTAAATTTAGTTTTCTAATTAACATTTCATTAGAGCTGCTCAACGGTATACTGATTATAAATCATGTAATTCTGAACTGCTGCATTAAAAGTTCTCATTAGGCTATTGAGAATAAGTCTTACGATTCGGAAGTATTATCCAATGATGAGAATGAAATATTTAAGCTATTACAACTGTATTTTTAAGACAAAACAAGTACAGTAGTTGTTATATATTCACGCTCATAGATGGCGTTACTGTCACGAATAATTTTTATTACAACGTTTTTCTGAATTTCACTTGGTGTGTGTGTGTGAGTGTGTGTGTGTGTGTCATCAAATTTTCGATCGTTAATTTAACCAACTTCCCATCAAGCTAGAGCTTTGAAATTTTGGGAATCGTTCGTACTCGCCTAACAATGTAATATTTAGACGTTTGCGACAAGTTTTAACTAATATTTCAATAATTTTAATAAGTCAAAATATTCTTTCCCCTCGGCGCTTTTAGAATTGAGGGAAAAATTTCTTTCCCCCTCTGGGAGAACCGGGCACTCCCCACACCGCATGAGGTTATCGTAAACCTTTTGTACTCGCAAAGGGGAGATACTATCTCCCCTTTACAATCTCCGAGATAGTAAGGGTTGCTGACTTTTAGTCAGTAATCATTAGCAAGAAAGAAAGTTTCCAATATTAGGCGCCATGTCTTATCACAATAATTTTTTCTGAATTCTGGTTCCCATTCTTTTTTTAATAGAATGACTTACAAACTTTCAAATGTATGTTTTGATTTTATGAGTATTATGAATTTTTTAATACTCTCACAAATGTCTCTTTTTAAGTAAATTTTAAAGATAAAAATAACTAACAGTTTTAACTAATATTTCAATAACTTTCTCTAATAAACTTTGCCACCATATAAACACGTTGTTTTTAAAAACGTTGGTTTTTATATCGAATTATTTGTATTCTGAAATTGAAATCTGCAGAGGAGAAGTGGCATCGATGGTGTTGAGTATGATGTCCTAAGTTGCTGTAGTCAATCATGAGAGATTTTTGAATAAAAAAGTAATTTTACTAGTAACAAAAATGTTATTGAGAGTTAAATAACAGTAGTAATTCTTGTAAGCGGCGTCTCTATTTAAGGGACAATTCTGTTGGTCCAATCCCTTTGAATAGTATATGGATTTACCTCTTACTAAGAACTTCTATTAAAGGGACAAAGTGTCTGGTCCAGTGGGTGTTCCTTTATCGGGAGGTACTGTTGTATTTTCAGAGTTCTTAACATGACCTAGTGCATGGGTGTCTAAATTATGACCGTTTGAGAGCCACATTGCAAAAAAAAAAAAAAAAAAATTGCTGGGCCGCACATACAATATTTTTTTAATAATTTGAAATAAAAATTAACTCTATGCAGTTTTATTAAAATAAATTAACTTCTTTTTATTACAATTTTTTTACAACGTTTTTCTGAATTTCACTTGGTGTGTGTGTGTCATCAAACTTTCGATCGTTAATTTAACCAACTTCCCATCAAGCTAGAGCTTTGAAATTTTGGGAATCGTTCGTACTCGCCTAACAATGCAATATTTACAAGTTTGCGACAAGTTTTAACTAATATTTCAATAATTTTAACAAGTTAAAATATTCTTTCCTCTCGGCGCTTTTAGGATTGAGGGGAAAATTTCTTTCCCCCTCTGGGAGCACCGGGCACTCCCCACGCAGCATGCGGTATCGTAAACCTTTTGTACTCACAAAGGGGAGACACTATCTCCTCTTTACTATCTCCGAGATAGTAAGGGTTGCTGACTTTTAGTCAGTAATCATTCTCAAGAAAGAAAGTTTCCAATATTTGGCACCGTGTCTTATCACAATAATTTTTTCTGAATTCTGGTTCCCATTCTTTTTTTAATAGAATGACTTACAAGCTTTCAAATGTATGTTTTGATTTTATGAGTATTATGAATTTTTTAAAACTCCCACAAATGTCTCTTTTTAAATGAATTTTAAAGTTAAAAATAACTAACAGTTTTAACTAATATTTCAATAATTTTCTCTAATAAATTTTACCACCATATAAAAACGTTGTTTTTAAAAACGTTGGTTTTTATATTGAATTATTTAATTTGAATTAGATATGTATAAGTACGTATTTATTTTAAATTTGTAAAAGTTTCGTTTCATTTAGATTGGATTTCATAAAGATGGAAAAAATTCGAATTAATGAGATAGATGATTTTGTTTTTGTTGAACAAGCAAATCGATATCGGGTTCAATAGACGAGGTAGCAATTCTTACTGAATTTTCATGATGTTTGTCAGTGATCTTTGTCCAATTTTTGTTTTTTGTAAGCTTCATTCTTGAAAATAATTGTTCAGAAATATAAGTACTGCCAAAAGCGGGAAAAATCGGATATTTATCGCGGGTAGGTAATCTTTATAAAACTCCAGTAAAGAAACATTCCCATTTTTTTTTTTCTTTCAATTGAATGTCACTTTGCAATTTGATGCACTCCATTTGAAGATTTGAAGGTAATTTATTTATTTATAGAGAAAATAAGGTAGAAAATATGCTGAAATACTCTTCATTTTTTGAAAAATTTTGAAATTTCTTTCAAACTCTTGAATTAAATTAAAAATTAATGCAGCATATTTTGAGCAATTCATGGTTTATGTACAGCCAAAGTACTGAAATGTGTCAAATCTTTTACTTTATTTGACTAAGCCAAAATTTTAATTTTCTTTCAATTGCTGTGATTGTTTGGAACATATCATTAATAAATTGATTTTTTCCTTGAAGTCTCAAATTTAAATCATTCGAATGTTCTGTTAAGTCTACTAAAAAAGCTCATTCTAAAACCCAATCTTCGTCTACAATTTCATTCACAGGTTTCCCTTTTGTTTTCATAAATATTTTTATTTTAGTTCTCATATTGTTAGCAAAATCTTTTGAGCATTTTTCCCTTACTGACCCATCTTACTTCTGCATATTAAATAACATCTGCAAATTTGGTGCCCATTACCTTAAGAAACTCTTGAAATTGTGTATGATTAGGTCCTTTTACTATGATAAAGTTAATGGTTTTGATAACAACGTTTAATACACTTTCCATTTTTAAAAATTTTCCACATAAATTACCCTGATGTATATTACAATGATTTGCCATAAAGATCGTATTGCCAGCAGCGATGGCTTCATTATTAACCATTTTAACGAGTCCCCCATTTTTACCAAACATGGCAAGGGCTCCATTGGTTATGATAGCTGATAAATTTTTCATAGATAAGAAAATCCTTTTCATCGAATAAATCTACAGACTTGGCTGTGTCTTTTAACAATACTAAAACAACCATTTCTTCCGAGATATTATAATGTTCATAGATTCCTCTCATAAAAATTGCCAATTGCGCTGTATCAGAAGCGTCAGTGTTTTCGTCCATGGCTAACGAAAAAAATTTAAAATTAGAACAATTATTTTTTAAACACTTTTCAACTGAATGTGTAAATTTAAATATTTTCATAATTTACGTTTGGGCCGCATTCTAAATGCTTTTGGACCGCACTTTCGACAAGCATGACATAGACCTTGCAACCCTCACTCTAAATCGCTAATCTATCAATCATTTTACTGAATTATTTTGAACATGGGAAACTTAAATTTTTTTTTCTTAAACAATTGAATATGGTTACCTTATTTTCTCATTGTGATTTGTATTTTTTGTTTCCATTTAATCTATTGTATTTTTTTTTCCAATTTAAAATGAACTTTTTCTCTTTTTCTTTAACGTAGAATCGAAAGCATTATTTATAGCTATCTAATGCTTACAATATCAGCAATCTTTTCCATTCAATACTGGTATCCATCCCAAACGATCTTTCAATCATTTTTTCCACTGTACGGAAATTTTTCTGCGTTCCCATATTATAATTTTGTTCTCAATGGTCTCCTTTCAAACTGCATTCAATAAATATATTTAAATTTATTAAATGAAATCTAATAAAGTCCACACATATTCCCCCCATACTGCTTAAAAACAAATTTGACACAAAAAATTTCAAATTACACAAAAATCGAAGTGCGTGAAAAAAGCGTGTAATTATTTCCAACAATGGAAGCCTCAAGAAGAGCATTCAACAGCAGGGCTGCTTATACTGTCAAAGCCATTCGTGAAAAGAGGGTGCTTCGTCTACAGGCGGAAGGCCCTTTCAAAGAAAAAAAAGGGGGGATCACACCTCCTCCATTCAATTCTCCTGATTACAATTCTATCCAAAGACTAACTTCATTTATTCTTCGCCCATTAGATTGGGCAGTTACAGGACCTCCAGGTGTCAATATCTTTTGATACAGACGATTCCCACGTCCAGATGTGGAATCAACACGTGCGAAAAGAGGCCCGCACATGTTGCTGGCTCCTTTCAGGGGGTAGACACCCCCCTTCGGAGTCCGAATACTCTCTCCTGCGTTCACAATAGATTCGCGGTACAAAAGAAGGATTAAAACACCTCGGGTTTCTTTTTCTATGTGATTGAACGGGGAACGGGAAGACTTACGCTTCTGTAGGGTGATTCACAGGTTTGGGTTCCCGGATTTGGCAATTTATCCCATTTCTTTCACTGTTTCAATTGGTTCTTTATTTAATTCAGCACTTTATGTGTTACGAATAATTCGCATAATCACCAATGTTTTTTTAAGCTAATGCTGGTTTTTGAAATTCAGTTTCATATGGAAAACGGTAGAAATATTTCTTGCTATTTGCAATAAGTTTAGTCAATAATCGACTTTCCTCATTTATGGAAAAGTCGTTGATTTCATTTACACAAAATTTTAAATATTTAATATTATTTAAATTTCCTAATTTTTTTTATAATATAGCATTATTAATATTTTGCCTTTAATTAGTCGTAAATATCCATGATATAATTCGTTTTAGTACAAAATAATAACATTTCAAATAAAATTTATAGATATAATTTTTTAAACAGTTAAGAGCAGGCCCTGTCCAATTAAAAAAACTTCACGGACGTCTTCGGAAATGCATTTTATTCCGGCGGAAGGCATTATAAGAAACACACACACACACACATATATATATGTGTGTGTGTATGTGTGTGTGTGAATTATAATTTTGATGTTTTGTTCATACATAAATATATGAGAGGTGTAGCTATTATATAATGATACTGACGCTGTAAAAGATTTTATTTTGATTTCATACATATTTACTTATTATCTCCTTCAATATACACCCCTCCTCATCCCAACAACTCTCCATGCGAATCTGTCATTATTCGAAATAGTACTGGAAGTCTTCTGTCAGCTCTTTCAGGACGCGTGTTGTTTCTCTTTCACATCTTCAATGAACTCAGATCTTGTTCCTTTTAATGCAGATTTCACCTTAGTAAACAAACAGAAGTCGCCTGGTTCAAGATCCGGCGGAAAAGGTGGATGGTCTAACACTGGAATACTGTACTTGGCTAGAAACCTCTTGACAGAACGTGTGGAATGAATCGGCGCATTGTCTTGATGGAAAAATTAGCGAATGGATTCTTTGTCAATTCCTACCGTCTCAGCAATATCAATTTCAGCAATAACCGACGATCAGATCAAAGCGCATTACTGATTCTTTCGGTAGTTTCATTCGTTTTTGACGTGGAAGGGTGACCCGGGCGTGAATTATCTTCAACGTCATCTCGGTCATCTTGAAAACGCTTAAACTATTCAAAAGCACGTGCACGTGATAAACATTCATAGCAAAACACTTCTTTCACACTAAATTCACACACTTCAACACACTAAATTGTAAGTTTTAATATTGGTTTTTCCAAGTTTCAAGTGAAATTTCTCTACAATTCGTTGCCCACTTATCAATTTCCCTTCGAAACAAAAACAAAACAAAACTCAAATGCGAGTGAAGACTACAGGACTACGAATTTGTTTACAGAAGCGAGAAGCACTGCATTCAAAAGGGAATGCTTCACGCTAAACAGCTGTGGGTCGCTGACGTTTCGCGCATGCATACTTGTTCTAAAACAGAGTCAATCTCTTTCAAGGCCGAACCTTGCGTGTGTATTTATATAAAAAAGGTTTCCATTCAAATTATCACGTATATATATATATATATATATATATATATATATATATAAGAATAAAGAACAAATTGTACAAGTCACAAAAATATATCACAACATATAATAACCTAAGTATATCCAACACAAAATTGATATTATCAATACATTCAAAAAAGTATTTAATGAAACCATTTAAAAAAATTAATATTTATACAAATCATATAAAAAATTATATAATAATTAAACATCCCAAAAAATTTAAAATCTAATGTGTGTGTGATTAATTCAATTTATCCCCTTTTCAATTTTGGCTCTTTTGACAATTCAAATCCTTACGTTGAAAACACTACTTTCACATTTCGAGTCGCGGGAAATGACTAATTCTCCCGAGCCCCATTAGAAAAGTCACGAATTCTTCAATAGATTTAGAGCACTTATATTTTTATGAATTTAATGTATTTGTACGAAATATAGTTTTATACAAGCAGTCTTGGAGTTACAACACAATGTTGATGCTAAATTATTAGCGATCGAAAAACACCGAGGAGTATGTCTTGAACAATAGCCTTTTGGGTCAAATACATTAGGCTTGCCGATATTTCGCATTTCCTCCCGCGTATAGTAATTAATGAACTCACGCGCCCTTCAGTAGGTTTGCTGCTTAGGTTTATTTTACACATTATACATCCATCTCTTACACAAGACTGCCCGCGTGCATTTTAAAATGCACTCAAGTTTATAATCATTTCTGAACAAGAATACAGAAGAATAGTGACGATAGTTGAATCAATGTACTGAGTTATTTCCAAAGTAATGGGATATGATACGAACGAATTATGGTAGAATGTTCTTTCATATTTTTTTATGTATAGTAAAATTTAAATTTTTGATCAAATGATCCATATCTCGGGCCTCAGGTTGGCCAGGACTGATTTAGGGGAATTTCTAAGAGACTGTTCACTTTTCTTATTTTGGGATTTATTTAAATGTAGAATACTATTGTGTGTATAATATTTTGCTACCCCTATTTTTGCAAGTTTCCACAGAGCAATTAACCTCGTAGATTAAACGAGAATATTAACGCATTTTGTATCTAATGTTTATAAAAATGTTAATTTAGGGATTCAAACTTACGAGTCAAAGTTGCTGAAACTAGTAATAAAATTTTTATAATTAGTAGCACTAATACTTGCAAGTTGCTTTCAGAAACCTTTTAGTAGCTGAAAGTAATTTGTGGTACCCTCCCCCCTTTCTTAGAGGTATAAATATAATTATTTTATACTACTTTAATTATATTATAATACTTAAGTGTACAAAAACAACTATTACTCTGGTTAACTCCGATGGAACACTTGTAACTGTAGATTTATTAAATCACGTTAGAATTTTTGGTTCTTCCTCGTTTTTGAGGCGGCCTCAACGATGAATCGCCAGTCGTCCAGAAAATATCGCCAAGTTAGGTTGTATGGCATGGTAGGCTTCAAGAGTTTGGCCACGACCTTGAAGTAATCTCTATTTGGCGGGGGCTGCTATGACAGGAAAGTACCAAATTTTTTTTTTACCGACAATTAAATGTGTGTGTATGTGAATGAATAATAAAATAATAATAATCAATACAATGAGAGGATTTTAGTATATAATTAGAGTCTTTTTTTTTAGAAACAATGCTATCAAATGATTGCTTTCGGTTTAGTGATAGAATATTCTCCGCCTTTTCCTTGGAATAGAACTATTTTATTGTAGTTCAGTAGCTTTAATAATAAAAATTTAAATACATTTTTGTGTTTAGAGAGTAAAAATATTACAAAAATTTATACCATTGATAATTTTATTAACAAGTATTTAGCATTTATTCATTTACTCAATTAATATTGTGTAACATCCTTCTTTTATATTTAAGGTTGAATATTCTTTTAAAGTATTTAATAAGTTTATTTAATTAAAAGAGTTCTATATCTTTCTTCGAGGCTATGTATTTTTGTCTTTTGTTGCTTATATTATTCCTGCCTTTTTGCCGTTAAATGCATATATAAATAATTAAATAAAGAAATGATACAGTAAAATAATATGTGTGTGTGTGTGAGTTAAACATTTAATTATTGTTTAATCTTATTTTCTCATATAATATCATAAGTTACACTCATAAACCTCGAAAAAAGACTTTCGACTAATAAATGTTTTATTTATTTATTATAATACTTGGTTATTTTAATATGCGAAATTATGTTGAGAATTTGACTAGTTTAACGAATATGATTGGACTATAATAATCATTGAATACTTAGAAAAAAAATGCTAGAATTTGTTAATAAACCTTAGATTATATTGGAATATACAAAAAGCAATTTATTTCAATTTGTGGAGAGATTCGAATAAAGAAGAAATTTAACACTGAAAATGTTAAAACTTTTTTTCTTTTGTAATTGATAAGGGGAAACTCAAATAATATTTAATATGATGGGCTGATGCTATTTAAGTAATTTTTATTTATCACTTTAATGGGTAACAACACTGACGATATCATTTAATGACAACTAATGATTAAAGATTGTTTTTTAAAAAAAACCTTATTAGCTAGAATATTATTGAATGACTATCACGATTGCCTTATGATAGTTTTATTTTTTTAAAGAAATTTTTACAAAAAAAAAAGTAGAAGAATATGATCTCCTATTTATTGAAAATGCTCCTGTCATGTTTTTCATTTCTTAATATATTCAATTTACTTTCAAGAATGCAAACAGTTTTTAAAAAATATGCCGTATACTTTACAAAAAAAAAACTTTATAAATACTGTTCAAGAGGGAAAAAACTACCAACTTTTTAAAGAACATCAATTAAAGCCAAACTACGGGATATTGCACCTTTTTCTTAACTGATGACATTTTAAAAAGTGCAGAAATAAGCATATTTCTTCACTTATTATAAATAATAAATTAGCGAGTTCTTAAGACCAGGAATTTTTTTCACTTCTTTTGCTAACTTTCACTTTCCAATAACATGCATATTTTTGCAGTGACGTTAAATTTTTCATTTCTCAACAAATTATTTTTTCTTGTTCAATTTTTTTGGGTCTTTTCCACGCAATTAATTCTCAGGGATGTTTTATTTAACTTTTTTTTTAATTTTTTATTTACATCAATCTTTCGCTGACGTAGATTAAGTGTTAAACATTTCTTTTTACACATATTTTTGTTTTTTAATCCCTGTAAAATAATTAAGAAGGCTTTAAAAGGATTTATTAGCTGTCTTTCTAAAAATCTTATCAATCATTATTTGCCCTTTTTTTAAGCTAATCATTCTCCATTTTTTCTCCATTTAATATATAATAAAGAAAAAGCATCCATTGTCTTAAAACAATGATTGAACGTCAGTGTGCTGAAAAGTTATGATTATACTGCAATCAGTCCGAGTGTTTGTACTTTTACTTTACCTCAACAGATGTACTTTTAAATGCAGGTGTGTTTCTCATTTTTTTTTCAGTCGACTGTGATTTTCCTTTTAGTCTTAACCTATTTATTTTTTAAAAAATAAGAAAAGTACAGCTGCAAAATTATAACTTCAAGGTTGATCTCTTTTATGGATTCCTTTAACTTTTGATTTAAAAAAACCCTCAGCTACAAATTAATTTGCTGGTTATTAATTATTTATAGTAACTGAGACCTTTTACAATTCTTCTTTTCATGCAATGTTGGATTTTGGCGTTAAAAATTAGAGGCAGCTACGCTGATTGTTTGAAAATTAAATTTTTAAAATTATAAACCAACGTGCCAAGCCATTGATAAAAAAGAAAATGTATTTTTTTTTATCTTAAAATGTGTTTTTTATGACTCTAGTTAATTTTCCTGAATATCTACTCTATTTGTAGTGCTGTTATTTTCCACGTTATGAAGTAAGATTATTATCTAATCAGTGAACGTAATTTTTTTCTGATAAACACTCACCATACTTGTATAAAAATTAAGGAAAATTTTAATCATAAAAATTTAAGCTTTTAAGAATTTATTAAACTCAAATTTTGAGACTATAATTATGTTCAGTAAATAGAATGTTACATATATCAATGCACTGCAAGTTTTAAAAATTATAAATGCGGTGGATTTTTTTTATGTTAGATTTATCTAAAAGTAAATACATTACTTGCAAATATCAATGCAACTTTTATTATTAATTGTTCATACATAATTATTTACGTATATAAATGTAATTTTCTTAACATAACAAGGCACGCTAACAAAAAGGTATCTCAATGTTAAAATATGACTTCTACTTCCTTTAATTTTAAAAAGTGGGGATTACTTAAGCTTGGTATAAATTAAGATCTTTTTTTCTTTGTCAAAGACGTCTCAGATCTGTAAAAAGAGTGGCTTAAAAAGCCTAAAATCTCACTATAAAGTTGGAGTAAAAATGTGCAGTTATTTTTTTCGTGTTATAAATCAGGACTATAGTCAAAATACAGTTCACCGTCTGTTTTTAATTTGTCAGTCGGCTTAATATCGCTTTTACATGAAAAAATTGCAAATGAATCAAATTACTTTTAGTAACCAGGGATACTTATAAGCATGTTAAAATAGCATTTTTTGGGATTTGTTGCAATTGCTAAAGACATTTCCATCTTTCAAAAACTATTCGGCTGTACAATGTTTAGGAGCTCCAATTGATTTCAATTAATCTGCTAAATGATGATATTTTGACGTTGAATGTTTTTCGTCCCGTGGAAAGAGAGAGAGAGAGAGAGAGAGAAATGTTCTTGGAGTGACAGCGGCGTTTGGAACCCTGGTCCGAAAAAAAGTTGACCAGTCGCTTTTTGCTGCGCCTTTACCAACGAAGATAAAACAAACACCTCCATCAGGCAAGTTAATAAGGTATTTTAATTTATGGCATTGTTGGTGAAGAGAGTCGCCGCATACTCCCCTCTAGTATCACCGTGATGATATGAAGAGAAACATTTTGAATAATATTTAGAGAAGGTCATGTTTGCAGCCATTTCGTTAATTGATATGTATTCCCTCCATATTGAATTGAGTTTTGTGTGAGACAGTTTTCCATTTGAGTCATCGGCAGTCTCATGTTGAGTGGTGGGTATTGTCGACATGTCGACATCTGCACCGTAGCCGAAAGATCACTGGTTGTGGTTTATGTTTGATTGTCATAGTAAGACACACAGAGGCAAATGTTTTGCGTCGGGGGTATATGCAGCCAGTAGTTCTAGGCTGTGCCGCTATCTAGTGTTCAAATATTGGATCACCACTTCGGCGTTAAGTGATTTTTAGACATTGTGGAGGGGGAGGAAGTAGTTGACCTTGGTTGTCGGCAGCTGTTTTGAATCCTGGTCTAAGAAGTCCGAAGAAAGAAGTTGACAGGTCACTTTTTACTGCTCCTCTACCAACCAGGGTAAAAGGGACGTCTCCCTCCGATAGGTTAATAAAATGTCTTAACATTTTGCGTTGCTTTTGAAGAGAGTCGCTACAATGCTGAAATCGATGCTTAAAAAAACGAATGTAACCCACTCTAAAAAAAAATTTCAGAAGGTAAAAGTAATCATTTAAAATCACTTGCTAATGCAATATTATCTGTATTTGGGTATAGTTACCAACGTCAAAGAACATTTTCGAAAATGAAGCGTGTAAAATATTGATATGAACCATTAATTATACCATTATTAACAGATGATAATTTGTAAATAATCTAGCTGAGATAGGAAGTATGAATTTCGAATTCTAGTATGACGAAATATTATCTCAGAAAACGCAATTACATTCATCGCGTTTGAGTAAAATTTAACCATTTTATAATATGTTTATTAATAAATGGAAATGCTTTATTTTTTTGTGCCAACCGGAGAGTATAAACAGGGTCAGACATGTAGGGGTGCGACGGATGCCATGCACCGGAGCCCCACGATTGAGAGGGGGCCCAACTTGATAAAGAACTAAATAATGTGCTTTTGCACATGAAAACTTGACAACATTCCTATCTTTGTCAGAATGACATAAAGCTTATTTTTATCGTAAACATTATTATAGTAGATCTATATATTTCGACAATTTTTTCTCAAGCTAATTCTTGATTATGCGTATGTTTGGTTTTTGTTATTTGATTCGGGGAACCCCAGAGTATCCCCACCTAAACTGAACTTTTTAGTCAAGCATGAGTGCATAACGCTTAAATGCACTTGCTACATTAAGCATTGAAAAAGAAAATGCAAAAAATTGTAATTTTTCCGAGGTTAATAAAGTATTATCGAAAACAAAATCAAGTATTAAATAAACATACATTATTATTATATATCTTCGTGTTTGTAATTTTTTTTTTTACTTTACAAAAATTTAAGCCCCCAAAATGGATTTTGCTCCTAGGCCCCTTTATAGAGAAGGTCGACTCTGTGTATAAAGTCATGTAAAACTATTACTGTTGCATATTATTCGTGTTTAGATTAAGTGTAAGAAAAACTTCCATAAAACTAAACAAATTTATTTAAACAAAGTAGCAAATTTTAAAGGGAAATTAGTCTATCTCTGCATTCCACTATCTACACTTTGGCTTCTCGCCTGCCCCTGAGCACTCCGCTTTCAAGTAACGCCCTTTATTAGCTCATCATATTTATAGAGCACCCTCTACCAGAAAGATAGTAGAATGGCCTAGAAATTTCGTAACTACTATCCCTTAAGAAATTGAACCTGTTTTTATTATTGTATGAGTAGAATTTGCAAATGTAAATATCTTCGAATTTGCTACCTGATCCGCTAAGCCTAAATTTTTTACAATATGGCCCTTTTCAATAAAAATTTGCCTAACACTGTTATAAACATGTAATGTTATAGATAAATATGCCCATACAGAAAGTTATATAATGCTTCGCTTTAACAGAAGATAAATTAAAATATTAAATTTCAGATCGTAGCACCTTATTTTACAACCTTTTCATGATTTCAAAAAATGACGCCTCTTATTTTCCCCTAGATTTCATAGAACACAGTCCCCCCCCCCATATTAATAATTAACAGTTTTATTTTTGATTTATTTTGTTTGTTTTGGTTCAAGTTAGTCCACATAAATAATATTTTCTTCAATTCAGAATTAACAATCCATCATAGTTGTTTTGTAAACAATTCGTGATTAATAATCCAACTCTCTAAAAATATTATTTTTTTCCCGTTTATAATTGACAGATCTTAAACAAATTTATCTCTTAATAATCCAATGCATAACATAGAGATAAATATCATTGATGAATAATTTTTAATAGTTATCTGTCACAAAATCTCGCATAATTACTTAAATGTGAAATTATAAAAAAATTAAATTTAATAGTTTCTAATAAATGTAATTGATTATTTATGAGATATGGGATTAAAAATATGAATAATTTTATTTCCTTTTTTTTAGGATCATTTTTGCTTTTTATCGTTCAGCATATCTATCCAATCACTCAGCCGCGGTATTTCTTGGTAAGAACTTGGATTTTGAGGCCAGCTGGTAGCAAGATTTGTGACGTTGGGCTATTCGAGGTTTTTCCTCCCCCCCATTAATCTCGGTGGCTCGTTTTAACTTGAATTGCATAAAATTACAATTCCTTCCCAGCTAAATGAAACGCGATTAAGTAAATTTGATTAAAATAAGAAGTGTAGTGAATTAAATTATAGTGGTATATAAGCGAAATAGAATTGAAAGAATTGAGAAGAGAGATAGATGCTAACGACAAGATGACAGATAGTGAATTATTGTAATTAATTGTTGGTCATAAAATTTGTTATAAATTACTCCTGATTAAAATAATAGGAGTAGAATCTTCTACAACCGAGAAATGTCACGATCGGGGTGAGTGAGTTGGTAAGGTTAGACTTTATTGTTTCATTAAAAGATAAGGTCAAAACAAGTTAGAGGGAATTCGAGAGAAAGGAATCTCTTACATATTCTTTACAGATAGTTAAATAAACTGTGTTTCCCTTGAAGTCTCTTCAATTGTATCTGCGTACTTAATGACTATTTAATTAGATTTTAAGATGTCTGTGGAAATTAATAATGAAACGCAGACGCTACAGATTGAGTCTTGAATTCAAAGACAGCTCGCAGAATAAAAATGGTAAATTGAAATGAACATCAAATCTTTCATGCCATGGCTAAGATTTTTTAGACTGAGTACTGGGTCGGAGGTCCTCTGATTGTGGTTCAAAATCGCGTGTTCATCATCCTGTCGTGTCATCTTTGTGCAAATTTGGAACGATCCACATCAAAATCTAATTAATCTCACATGCTTATACATAATTGGTATACTGATAAAATTAAATAATAATAATACTTTTTTTCTCTTTAAAAAGAGAATCTGTTACATCTCTCTTATAGATCGATATTCAATAAAGAATAACAGAAAATATCTGAGTAAAAGAACAAAACAAAGACTTTCGAACATTTCCTCATTGGGTCTCTTGGTCATGATTTTTGGTCTAATATACCCTTGTACATGTATAAATTACCAAGTTAACTCAAAATACAGAGTTTTTAAATTGTATTTAATAAATTACTTTGTGGCTGTCGATAGATGTATCTTTTTGTTATGCGTTGGAGGATTTTACCTGAGGTTATAAAATAATTCGAATGCGGTAAAACTGCTGGTTGGTTCAAGGCCTTTGTTGTTTGAACTAATTTTGTTAAATAAACTTGTCCAGAGTGTTTGGATCTAGTCTAGTTTGGTCAGCGAAGAGGTTTGTGTGTGTGGCTCACCAAGACAGTAAAAAATAACCGCCTTCAACCAAGATTTCCTTTTCGATCGTAAAATCACATCCATAGTAAAAGTAGGTTTGTTTGCATGTCAATCAAGAGAAGGCAATTTTTATTATCCCCCCCCTTTGTTAAAAAATCAGAAAGTGCCTGAAAGTGTTTGTGCTACAATTAGGGATCATCTGTAGATTTGAAAGACGATGTCACAAGATTTCAGGACTGTACGAAAATTGAGCCTAAATTCAATTCACGCTCTTATCCCATCATTGCTGATATTGACATAGCGCCTGAGGAACTGCAGTTTGAAGTTATTGACATGCAGTCAGATCACAATGTGAAAAATAGTACTATAAAAATTTAGATGTTTAATATTTACATAACTTTTAGAACATCAATCAACATAAAAGGCCATATTTCCGAAATTGCGTTCACCATTTTATAAAAAGCGTTTTTTCCCCTACATATTTCCTCCACATAAATTCTGTCAGATATGATTTTAGATGATGCCGAGCCGTGCCGCGGTGTTTCTCGTTACGCCCCTTTGTGGAACCCCACATTCTTTCAACATTTTGCGTGTGAATTCCCGTTGACGGATCTACAAAATTGTACTTATGGTTCACCGTGAAATGTGTAAAACTATTTCGCTGTTTGGTAAATTGAAAATTGTTAACGACGTTTTCAAAGGCAACAAAATAGGTATTTAAAAAAAAAATATGAAATCGGTAATTTTAACAGGCAAGCGATTTTTACAGTGATGAGGTGCTGTTTCTTTAGGACTGCAACCTTAGGAGTTTACAACCAAACATAGCGATAAATCTTACTGCTTGGCGATTTTCCGTCTACATCCGAAATCGTAATTTGGAGGGCGCCGCTATAATGGACAAGTACCAAAACATGTTTAATGCTATGATATTAGTTGACTTTTACAAATTTTTGTCTACTGGAAAGTTTCTATGCATAAAGAAATTTGCTGGGACAATGCACTCAATATTTTGGTCTACATATATTTGTGAACTAATTTTTTGGTTCGAAGATCAACAAAAGTAAATGTAGATGCTCTTTGACATACATTAGCTTGCAAGCTGTGATGAGAAAAAGAAAAGTAAGCGCAAAATTGTGCCATAAAATCAATATAATAAATTGTTATAAATGTATAATATCAAAAAGTTATATTAATATAAATTATATTAATAAATTATTATTATTATATATCTTATTCTGAAACTCAAAGTTAATTAATTAACGCAATCATTTTAAAAGATGCGACACGTCTCTAGCCTCCGCTTCCACAAAATGGCCCCCGAGCCAAAACAATTGCCCACCCCTGTTCTAAAGCATTTTGAGGCTCATTCTAAATTTTAATTCGAAAGTCGAGGGAACTTTACCCTAGGTACTTCGATCAATCTAATAATGACGAATAGAGCATTAGTCCGGTCCACCCACATTCTATTGGCGACTAAAAACACCAACGACCCCGCCATTTGCGGCAACCCTAACTAGCCTACTCTACATCACAAACCGAACGAAATAAAAAAAAAATGAGGGGAAAGTAGAAAACTTACACACTTCACTGAGTTGAACGAAGTGCTTTTTATTATTTTCCACCGACTTTTTCCATTCTGCCCATGATGAGGTTTTTGGGGGCAAAAAAAAGGAAAGAGAGAAAATCCGGATTAGAACCGCCTTTGACTCCTAAACCCAAAGAAAGGAAATAATTGTTCGGACTGTGCAAAAATCGGAAATCAGAGTGAGTTCTTGCGGTCCACCATTGTTGATACTGATAACCGAAGAGTAGGTGATCAGGAAAAAAAAAAGTTTTACAGGGAAAAGAGATGTTGTTATTGTTGCCGCCAGATATTTCTCCCTTTTACAATGGGGAAAAAAATAATACTTTTCTTCAAAATCAAAGACCCTTTCGGTCAAAAAGTCAAGTGGAAAGGATATTTTCCACTTGGAGTGTTTTCATACCGTGTTGAATAAATGCGATGTGAAATAAGGCATATAATAATAGAAAGTCTCTTTTTCATTTCGGTTCTATCTATTTTTTTATTTGAGTTGGTTCCCACGTGATTTTGGTGGTCCTCTTATATTTTTGGAATGCGATGGAATGACAAATTTTCTTTGTACTGTTTGGAAAGAAAATAACACCTTTAGATTCACAACAGTAGTCTGTTTTCAACTAATATGTGATTTCCTATAATACAGAACTGGATCAAATATAAACTAGATTTTTTTTTATAACGTTGACGATATTTCCATATTTTGCCATAAGTTATTAATTTTAAGTTGTTTAAATTTAAACAATTGTTTGGTAATGTCTTATTCTTTATATATCATTTCATTCAGTCTTCAGCTCATTGAAACACTGTAGTCCTGTATGGAAGAGCCTACAAAAAGTGAAACTGCTATACTAAAAGCAAAAACTCGGTTATCTGCTCAAAAAAATATTCACTGCTGTGTTTTGGGATTCATAAGGTAATGTGAAAGTCTATTTTCTTCGTTATCAGCGTACAATAAATGAAGTATACTATTATGAACTTTCAGATAAGGTTACGACAACATATCGGCCTAAAAGACTTTCAATTGCGATTCGCAATACTTTCCTTCTCCACGATAGGGCAAGATCACACAAAGTTACTTTACTTTACGTGAACTCAAGAAAAATTAGAAACGAGCAACAAGAAATGTTTCACTGGCAACAAGAAAAATTAGATAAACTTAATGGACAACAACTCGAACATCCTCTCTGTAATACGGAGTTAGCACCTATGAACAACCATTTGTTTGAACGCACTCAAAAATTTTCATCGAATGTTAAGAATAGAAGAAATCTTAAGCGGTTGACTCCATACACGACCGATTTCTGTTTATCAAGCAGGAATGAAAAAAAAAAAAATAGGCCAATGTAATGAAAATTAACACGTAGTACTTAAAAAAGGATGTATAGATAAATAACATTGGTGTAATTTTGGTAAGTAGTAATTCAGAAAAGATCTTTTAAAAAAGTCTCGTTTATATTTCATCCGCACTCCTTGTTATCCATGGCCGCAGTACTCTAGAAGTCAAGATCGCAGACTAGTAGCCGGTAGTTTTCTTCGAGTCGTGGTTCGAGCCCTGATGGCACTTAAGATCCGCAGTGTAGTGGGGCTGATGCACGTTAAATCTGATTGAAGTTCAAAGTCCTCCTGTTGGAGAAGTGATGTTTGAAGATGGAGGAACCAGCTCAGGTGTCGTCTTCGTCACCTGACTAAGATTCAAAGTTACACGTCCGTTGTCAACAACTCTCATATTGTTTCGCTGTAAGATATTAGTAAATAATCACAATCACATCATACGTTGATTTCCTACTATTTTTAAAGCATGTAACCTAAATAAGACACTAACATAAGCAGTAAACATCTGATGATGTAAATTTAATGAGACGAATATCATTAAAGTGATGACTTATGTAAATAAGGAATCTTGATCCGTGATATTGATATTTACATTAATAAACGAGAAGCAATAATTTAAACACTTGGTTGAACCATTTTGACTTAAAATACTCGTACATTATATTTATATATATATCTCATTATAGAATGTGATTTCTCTGATAACAGCATGTGATTTCTATCCCTATAATAACAAAGAAAGAAAATTAGCTAAATGTCAGTAGACATGGAATATTTTTTTCTTAAATCTCATACATTTTTATAGATGTTAAATTAATGTATCACTTAGATTTGTTCTAGGTTACAGATGCAACTACATTAAGCATTTATTCATAGTAATGATCTATGCAAATACTAAAAGCATAAATGAATGATAATTTAATGTGAAATAAAATGTGAAAATATTACTAAATCTCCAGTATTTCAAAATTTTTTTTGTGTGTGTGGTTTTTAGAAATCTGTATCAAAACATTAGAAGAAATATGTGGAAAACTGAAATTTTATTTTGGATGATTCGAATTTTTTTTCGCGCGATTCCTCCTAGACAATTACAACAAAATAATTCATGAGACTTTCCAGTTAACATTCATTATTGTTTAACTATGTTTATAATTAAGGATAAGGCTGGTGAGATACCTTGGTGTTAGGGATTGCAATACAGTAAATTAGTTTACAAGTTAACATATAAATTGACAATTTTAACCTGTTACCACTAACTCAACGTTATTTTAACTGTTGTAATTCAGCAAATTATGTAATAATAACTATGATACACTTTTCTCTCGATATCTGCAAATATGTTACCATCGAAAGGGAAATGTAAGTTATACTGATGAGACCAAAAACAAAAATATAGTATGATAATTTTTCTCTAGTACACAAAAAAATTTATAATAAAAAAGTTAAAAAGTATCAAAGTACTTAAAATAGGCAAATATAAGGGGGAAATACTTTCAAAAAATTTACGATTCAATAATGATTAATTACTAAACCGAAAGGCGTGGAAACTGAAAGAGATTTTTCTATGGCGGTATTATTTTACAAAAAAAATTAGATCGCAAATTAGGATACCAAAGTGTTGATTAGTTATACTTAATTAATAACTTTCATTTAGTTTGATTTCAATTATGGAAATACGCCTGAAAATAGTTAAAACATACATTTGAGAATAAATCGGAGAAAATAATAGTTTAGAAACCATAACTTAAACATAAATTTAATCAAAATTACGAAACACAGACTGGAATTCTGCTACATAAAACCGGGATACAATGTTTATTAACAAATAATCTAAAAGTTTCGACATAATCATCTATTTATTAAAATGTCAGAATTTGGTACATTTCTAACGTATGATATAGCATGACATTCTTCCAAAATCGTACACAAATATTTTTCCAAATTCCCTATCCAAATACAAAATTCTCTGTGATGTAGAAATTCCGACACAGAATCATTTTCAATATTCCAAAAGCCATACACGGACTAATTAGCTTTTCAACGTTCCCCAACTGTCATGGAGGCGAAGGTACCTATTCCGAAATCAATGCTTGCTCGACAACACGGAACTGCAGTCATAGATGATGTATACATGTCTGCATACATATGTAGCATAGCAGTAGGGATAAGGTTTATTATTCATTATATCGGGAGCCTACATATCAAATGCGTAAAGCTTTGACTTCTAATGCGATGGGTCGAGTTTTGGTATGAGAATAATTAGTTTGCTTTTCTGTTAGGGAGAAGATATTTTTTATTCCAGGATATAGTTTCTTTTTTTATGTTAAGGTAGAATAATAAGTAGGTTTCTGATAAAGAATGAAATGGAGAATAAAGTGTTCATGATTAATAAACGAAATAAATTATTAATTTTTGAGATATCAGAAAAAAAGAGAATACTATTAAAAAATAATTCATAATATTTCATCATAATAAAGAATTCTTCTAAAGAAAAATCTTGAAAAGTTTTTAATGATAAATTTTTTTTAAAAAAATAAATTTCTAGAATAATTTTAATTGTAAATGCATAAAAATTTCAATGAGAAAATTTGGGAAATTTTTAAGGGAAACCTTTAAAAATATATGAAGAAAAATCCAGTAATTTTTCTTAAAAATTAATGAATAATCTAATGATTTTAATTAAAAAAAACTAAAAAAAAATTAGCCGGAAATCTATTAATGTTTTAATGAAAAATCTTGAACATTGGCGTGGGAAAATTTAGGAAACTTTACAATATTAATAGAAAATCTAATAATTTAAATAGAAAACTAAAAAAAAAAAAAAACGAATGGGAAATCTATTAATATTTTAATGGAAAATCTAGAGTATTTTAATGGGAAATTATATAGAAAATTTAGATGGAAAACCTATAAAGTTTTGAACGTAAGCCTAAAAATTTGTGATAGAAAATCTAGGAAATTTATACGAGAAAACAGGAAAAATTTTTAGAAAATATATTAAAATTTATAATGAGAAATTTAAACGTATTTTTACCAAAACGTCTAGCACATTTCATAAGAAAAAAAAAATCCAGAACTTTTTCGTGAAAATTCTAGCAAATATTTTTTCAGAGTTACCAAAAATTTTTTTTCAAATTTCGTAATATTACTACAAGAAGAACTAAATTTTTGATTAAAAAAATAGGCAATTCAAATTGTGGCATTAGTTACGAGGAATAGTTATTAAATAACGAGACTGACACTGTAAAATATTTTATTTTGATGTCATACATATGACTAACAACCTAAAAGCTTGAAGCAATATACTGTGCTCATAGTGAAATAGCAAACCAAGGCTAAATACCTTGGAAATAAATAAAAAAGAATTATACCAATATATCAAGCTATTACATGTCTTCAACTAATTTTCTGCTTTTAATTATAAAATTTGCAGTTTTTGTGAAAAGATCTTAAATGATGGAACAATGGGAACTGATGCAGTATATGCCTGGATTGACGCTATTTTGTTTGTTTTGGCAATGAGATATTTTATGTCAAATTTCGTGCATGCCAATTCTCAAGTTAGACTTAAATACTGCTCGTACAAGATTGGCAAAGAAACAAATAAACCTGTATCTTAGTATTTCCCCCCCACTACTTCACCTCCTATTGTTTCACTTGTATGTCCAGCAGTGTATCGAAAACTTTTTTTTAAAAAAAATCTTTTAAAACATAAATTGATTTTGTATGGATAAAAAGGCACCCTAGAATTGAACACAGTAAAATACGATATAATAAAAGGAATTATAATAACAGTTTGTTATTTTTTTATACTTTGTCTCTTAATAGCAGTATATTTATTCGTTGTCACGTAATTTTTCTTTGTCTATGTATTTTGACTTTTACTGTTGCTTGCCAGTTTATTTATTTGTAACGTCAATCTTTAGAGTCAACAGGAGGATTGTTGGCGACGGACTTCATAACTTTGAACTTCTGTCAAGGGACACCTGAGCTGAAACATCTCTCTTCAAATGTACACACTATGCTATAGAGGGACTAGGGACCTCAACCACATCTAAAATGCATTAGCCACGCCACATGACGTGTTTTTAATGACATGAGGACTCGAATCCATTACTCGACGAAAACAACGCTGCCCGTAAGTCCAATACCAGGTCCAGTACGCTATTATGGTCACCAGATTACCGGGAAGATCTCGATTAGTCAATTAATAATTCATGTTGTATGGGTGTATTGGTATTGAGGTAACACATTTTCTTGAGCATTATTATCACGAACATAATAAACAAAAAAAATTACTTTAATTTTAGGTTATTTTTAGTTTAATTTACATATTGTTATATATATTACATAGTACATAAACATGCATGAAGAAATGTAAAATTCATTTTTGTAGTGAAAGTTCTTGACTCTTCTTACCTTAATATAAGAAATTGTGTAGTTTTGATTCATTAATTTAATTCATTAATTTTGATTAATTAATTTAATTTTGGGGATCTTCTAAAGCGATTAAAGTTACCATCGCTTCTGCCGAACCTAATTTTCGATTGTTTGTTAATTAACGTCCCACTTAGAAGCCACAAGAGGAATTGATGAATGGACCTCATAATCCCAAATCTTAGTCAAGTGACGAGGATAACACTTCAGCTGGTACCTTCCTCTCCAAATTTAATATGCATCAGTCCGGTTACACGACGGGTCTTGAGTGGTATCAGTACTCGAAACCACGAATTGTCGAAAATAACGCCGACCGCGAATCCGCGACCATGACTACTAGGCTACCGCGGCTTGTTTTACTGCCGCAAAATCGCAATACCAAAAAAATACTGTCAAGTTCCATATCAGAGAAGGGCCGCGGTAGACTAGTGGACATGGTCGTAGATTCGCAGTCGGCGGTAGACTAGTGGACATGGTCGTAGATTCGCGGTCGGCGGTTTTCGTCGAGACGTAGGTTCGAGCCTTTATACCAGAAAAGACACGCCGTGTAGCCGGGTATGATACTCACTAAATCTGTTGAAACTCAAAGTTCTTCCAATGGCGTAGTGTAGAAATTTGGAGAGAGGGTGTCCTCCTCGTCACTTGACCGAGGTTCAAAATTACAAGGTCCGTCGTCAATACCATCCGACCAACCATCCGGAGAAACATGATCCATATAAAAGAAACATGATTTTAAAATATAAAACACGCATGTTATACTGCCCATCAAATATTTCTCAATTTTGGTTAAAGACTCTTAAGTTCAAAAAATTCTTCTCTACATAGTTGATGAAAAATTCTCATCCTCTTTAATAATAGAAGATACGAAAAGAATTGATATAAGAGAGAAAGAGATCCCCCAACTCTATCACCGTTAAGAGTCGGTCGGTATCCTTACACAAACGCCATGAATTAATAATTTTACTTTCCTTCGGCTTTCAAATGAAACCTTTAAGCAATTTAAACCTCCTTCCATGAAAGAATGGGATCTCTTTCACTTAAACTTCAAAAACCTTATTTCGTGAGCGAAAATAGCTTCTCACAGTTAAGTTTCGCGTGGGAGTTAAATGTTCCTTACATACTGAGAGAAGATGCAGCAATAAAACACAATTTACGAAAGCGCTTTGTCAGATGAAAAATGTGGAGTCTGTGATTAACCATTACTCGGATATTGTAGTTGGTTCATTGAAGTAAAGAAAATCGAGGTTATATACAATAACAATAAGTAACGGAAATTGAAATTCCTCTTTATTCCTTCATATTTTTAAAGATAAGAATTTCGTGTTGTGCGTGTGTGTGTGAATTATTTAGTACTATGAAATTCATCATTATTAAAAACGGGAAACATTTCAGCCATGTAAGGAAGAAGCCTTTCGAAATTGCCTTATGTATACTCAGGGAAGATGCAAGGATAAAATGATTTTCACGAAAGCGCTTTGTTGGTTGAGAAAATAGAGTAGAATCTTATCTATAACTAAATAATATTCATACATTATATTTCGTTCACTGAAGTAAAGGGATCTGAAAATATCAATGCTTACTACAACAGCAATATGTTACAGAAATTAAAATTCTTCTTCGTTCCTTCGTATTATGACGTAACAGAAATTTGGGCCGTATAATGAAACATTTAGTACTATGAAATTCATCGTGATTAAAAATGAAATAGATGGATCCATTTTTCATTAACTATCATTCAAATGTAAAGTTTGTTCGTTGAAAAGTAAGGGGTTTGAAAATCGCGACTGATAAAATAATACGGTATTATAAAAGATGAGGAATTTATGTTAGAAATGAATTATTTAGTACTATGAAGTTCATAATTATTAACCCTTAATATTTCAGAAAAATGGACCAAAAATGGAAATTTTTTTTGACTATTTAATTTTGTTCTTTATATTATTATAAAAGTTAGAAAATGGTTTTTTATTACAAAAATAAAATTTTAAATATACCTATTAATTAAAAATTAATTAATACCTATTAATTAAAATTAACACCTAATTAATTAATACCTAGTTCATTAAAAATATCTAAACTGTACTCCCCATCGGTGTCTGAATCGGACATTGCAAAAAAAGAAAATTATTTGCAAAAAAACCCACTGAAAAGGGACCGAAACTAAACGAAAAAGCGAAATTCTGCCTTTTTTTTTTTTTTTTTTTTTTATCAATCCAAGTGTGTCTTGTTTATCTGACAGCAACCACATTTTCCCTCCCTCGATTGAAGCCGTAATCGGTGAAAAACTAGGACCACTAATACCATTTATTACGAAAATAGTGGTTTAAGTACCCTAAAGTAGAAACGAACTCAGCTCGGGCTTCACAAAATAGAAACGTTATTTTTTCTCCTGCCCGAACTGACTTCGGGCATCACAAATACTGCACGTGGTAGTTGCCCGAACTGGATTCGGGCGACACTCGCAAGGAGTTAAAAATGTTAAAGATTACAGCAATGTACAGAAGAAGCGTTTCTAAACCTCCTTGTAACGAATATACTGTGGGAAGAAGAAACAATAAAACACAATTTGCTAAAGCGTTTTGTCAGTTGAAAATGCAGAGTGCACTATTTTTGATTAACCATTATTTATACATTGTAGTTAGTTCGGTAAGAAAGGAGGTTTAAAAACCGAGACCTGT